>JAQGCM010001439.1:0-15278 GCA_034699705.1 Hymenaphorura dentifera | reverse complement strand
TCCAGGAATTGGACTTGGACGTGGAGTGATTGTAATAGTGGTAGTAGTTGTAGTAGGCTGGCTGAGCAGTACTTTTTTGGTTTTGATTTATAACGGCCACTGTTTTCGTTTGTTGTAGAATGGACCGGACGGAGTCCAGTTTGGGAGCATAGACTTGTCACCCAGCATGAGTCAGACGTTGAGTCCAGGGAGTCACCACCTGAGCCATTGTCACAGTCAGAGCACTGGGAGTCGCGGTTCATCTGTCGTTTCTCCGCCCCACAAAACTGAAGATGAAGATCCTTTGGTGGGTCCTCCAGCAGCCTCCCTCACTAGACGTCCGGCTCTCGTTCCTCCAAAAATTATATCGGATGCAGACTTTGAAAATGAACCAGAGCCTGGCAAATGTTCCAGGTCAGAACTTTTTCTACTTAATTTTTTGGGGAAATACAGCATCACCCTAAATGATCTTTCTTAGGCTACCAGAAATTAAACGGAGTGAACGATATTCTTCGGATTAGTTTGAAATTGAAATTGAAGTGCAAGAAGGAAGTTTATTTAAACAATTTTTTATATTCCTTCTTACAACTCATCTCCAATTCACAAATACCCTGAAGATGATCGGTCACTCGGTTGAATTTCTGCCATCTCTCAATAAGTTGGAAATCATTCTGGACAACGCTGTGCAACCACCGCAAATGATAAGTCCGAAATCCGATAGACGGTATTTTTAGAACCTTACGTCACAAGGATCAAATACCCTCTCGATTCTTGACATTAAATTTCAAGTTTTGCCTTGTCTGTCGCTCTAAGAAGTTATGGTCCAGGCAGAGCAGTTATGGCGAGCAGGAGTAGCTTAGCTCCAGGAGAAAAGAGCTGATTAATTAATTAAATCATGTTTTGTTGAAAGATGCGGGCATTCAAGTGTGGAAATCTTTGAAACCATTGCATTGCTCGCTTTCTAGTAGAACTTTGAAACACGTACCGTACGTCTGTCTTCAGAACACATTTACCGTCTGTCAAATTATTTCTTGAAGCCTGCCCCGAAATCCTTAATTTTTAGTATGATGAGTTTGATCCAAGAAAGATTGGAGTGAAACAAGGGCGGCTTTAAAGTTTTGTTCTGCTGGAACTAACCTGAATGTAAATAAGAACTTCTTGGGCAAGGTTTCCAAGCGGGCTAAGTATCGCGTTGCAGCATCGCAGTATGCTACGACGCGCATCTCGTCTCGCTGTAAACTTTCCTTGAAAGAAGAAGAAGTTCCTTTCAAATTGTGATTAATCAAGAGCCTTTGGACTGACTGTATTATATTATGAGCCCAAATATTCATACACAGCCAGCCCTAGCCCTACCGTACTTGGCTGTGTGTCGTCTGAATTTGATTAAAGTCTTCTCGGAGAAATTACATTGTAGTCGTCATCGTCGCCTCTCTTTATCTGTGTATGTGTGTTGTGTGCATTCTACTTATAGTCGGAACGGAGAGGACAATACGAGTCCAAGAACTAGACGAAGTTCCATTGTTGTGATTCCACCAATGCAAATCTGTCCAGGAGATCTTCTGGTCTACGGCAAAGTCTTAAGTCAGAGGAAAAGTTTACTCGGTGAGTTTCTCTCATTCTCATTCTCATTCTATCTTCTTCACACTCTCTAAACTCTAACTCAACTTGAGTCCGTGCATGCCTTACCCTACCCCAAGAGCCACAGAGAACAGAACATCCATGACCAAATTATAGACTTACAGACTTATCCCACTTTCATCCCCACTTCTTTCTCCATAATCCTTCCTCAACCCAACCCAAACTTCATTTCATGGGCAACTTCAGAGCCACCCTAAGGATTCTTGATCCCTAGCCAGATTCACCCCTCAGACTCAGGTTCTCTATGAATTCGTGTCTTCAAACGATTCAAATTTTCTGTTTACACAAAGACATCTCAAACCATTTGGAAACATTCACACGTTTTCTTTATCCACCGCGTAAATTCCATTTCCCAAGGCGGGTCTTGAGTCTTTGAGTCTTGACCAGAGAAGAGAACACCAAATAGTGTTCATGGCAGGCTTTCTCTTTTCACTTTCTTTCTGTCAGGATTGCACTTACTTTATGGATGTTATTAAAAGTCGGCTGGCTCAGATTTTAGGAGCAGGGACAAAGGATAGGAACGCTGGTCGTTTTTGTTTATTACTAACTACTTGCTGGCCCAATTACAAAAAAAACATTAGTTTTTATTTATTGGTGTAATTTGGTCTCAAGCAAGCAAACGTCAATGCCAAACGCTATTTGCGTTTTCCGATATTTTTTTGCTGCTCGCTCTGCTCCACTATTGATATCAGAGCATTAATATTTATCGCAGACAAGAATTCATACACCCTTGCAGGTGGAGCTCTGTCCTCTGTCCCACAAAATATTATAAAAACTCTATCACTTAGAATGTGTACAAGGTGCACGGTTTTAGAGCTAGCAGACGTGGGAGGAATTGTACGAACGAACGTGATAAGATGAATGTCCAGTGTGTGCAATTGAGCGGGTGACGCTGACAAGTCACCTCCCAGTAGGCATTTAAACTGTTGAAGACAAAGAGGTAGACTTGATGGAGAGTGATGGCCGTGGGTCAAGCAAAAATAGAAAAACTTTAGGACGAGCGCTTCGGTCACGGTTCCTCCCCCTACTAGAGAACAGAAGTACATATTTCCCCATATTTTTCTTTCAATTCTTTTACCACAAGTTAAGTGTGTTTTTTAATCAGAACTAGCACATGGAAGGTAAACTTTAATATAGGTGTCCAGGGTCACACAATTCCATATTTGTCATTCAGCAAGAATCCAAAAACCTATTAAAACGACTTCACGCGACGTAATCTTTGTTGTTCTCGAAATACTCTGTGCCATATATTTAGATGTACACTCAAAATCAATGTACGGATAATGAACAATTTTCACCAACGCACGTAGGTTTTGACAATCAAAAATATTTTAAGGGATACTACCACCACTGAAAACACAAATTTGAAAATTCTAGTCGCATCGCATTGTTGAGGTCGAGTGGGGAATTATTTGTGGGGCGGGTTTGCTATTTTACGTACCCTGCTGACAGACAATGGTGTTTGATTTTTGTCCTTGCTTGAATTTGCACTGTTTTCTCCAGTCCTGGCCTTCCTGCATGGCCTGGCAGGAAAGAGGAAAGGGACCGGGAGAATTGCTATGCCCTGCAATTTGACCATGGTCTGAGTTAACTGGAGTGTAAAGCTTTTCCGGGCATCAGATCGTCATCGTCATAAGGCTCCATAGTAGTAGTTGGATGGAGGAGCCCAGATAAATTCCATTACATTTATTCAGGTTCAGTTGTTCCTTCTGCCTATTTCATGGAAGCTGATGGGGACTCTAGAACACGGAGCTGGAGTTGGTTGGTTTATTCCCAGGAGATAGTGAATTTTATTGAAAAGTGAATGAAGTAATACATTGCTTGCTAGCTTGCTAGCAGTACTTAAGCTACACTCACTCCTAGAGAAGGAGTCCAAGTCGTAAATCCTGCGGTTTTCTAATTAAATGCCAAATCTCAAAATTTGTTCGACTCGGCAGTTCATACGTATGAAGAGGTGGGGCAGAGGTTAGCTGGAGAAAATGCACAGAGAGAGAGAGAGACAAAAGGGGTACTTGGAATACAATATTAGAGCATTTTGATGGTGGTGCGATTACAAGAACGGATCGATCCTTCGATAGAGTGCTAGGAAGCAGAGCAAAGGCAGGAAAGAGTGAAGAGTGAAATGATCTGGGATCTGTTTAAGGGCATTCGAGTAAATTGAAATTGGTCGAATTACGACACGCACGTGATAAGCTCACGAGCTCACCAAAATAATTCTGCCCGTATCTGTATCTGTTGTTCCTTTATATTAACATGTTGTTTCGACATTGTATCCGATTCTAGACTCAATCCGATTATCCATTATGTACCTGTGGAATATGCGAATTTGCTATGTTTTTGGTGCAGTCAGCATCAAAACCGCTCAGAATTCATGCACTGAGTGAGGTGTGTTCATTTTCTTGCTCATCAAGTGGAATCGTCAGCTCCACAAATCCACAAATGGAGGAAGCAAATCTATCAAAATTCCAAAACTAATTACAATTAGTCCCCACAGAATTGACTCATACAAAATCATAAGCCAAGAAACAGCAGACATTTGGCGAGACAAACATTAGCTGCTTAAATTCTGACGACAAACGCATTCGATTTCCAAATAGAAATGAGAGGAGCACTGTTTGACCTAAAAATGCATGGTCTTTTGACAAAAAAAATCAAAATGCTAAAATGTAACGGGCTTGTTACTGTACTTCCTCCATCTGTCCCAAATTCAAAAAAATATTCGTGTCTCCCTAATGCTACCCGCCATACCTTTAATCCGAAACTTCCAATTAATTTAATCAAAGGGCTCAGTCGAAGTTGCGAAAATCTATCCAAACAGGTACTTAATAAGGACGGATCAAATGTACTCATTGCGACTTGCGAGTTCCTGGATGGGCAATTGGTACGCTATGCGCTAGTATGCATTTATTGTACTCCACGAATTCACTAAATGTGAGCATACATGCCTTTCATGCTATAAACTTAGAAAGGTATTAAATGTTGGCCGAACAAGTACATTACTGGGCTCAATCCTGCCCGGGTTGAGCATGTATTGAAAAGAAGAGTTATTTTTTTGAAAAAAAGAACTAGTAGTAGAAGAAAAGGATGAATTGGTAGTAAGGAATGGAGGGCCCAAGAAGCTAGCCCAGTAGCCACGAGGTAGAGAAATGGTTTGGGCGAGTATAAAAATTCTGTTCTACCGTGGAACCAATTTATTTTGAGAGATTAAGATGGAGTGAATAGTTGACCTAAAGGAGGAATCATGGGGGCGCTATAAAGGATTACACATGTCTAAAACGTAGATCCAGTCTCAATTTCAGTAAGTAAGCGTCTAGTTTTCTGCTACATCTCCTGAATCTCCTCATTCCATCCACCACCACCACCACTACTAGCACCACCGCCAATAATCTCCAGTTTTCTCTGCTATAGCGTTGGCTGGATGGCTGGGTGGTTGGTTGGATCGGATCTTTCTTCTTTTTTTTCGGGTAGACTTGTGAAATGGGTTGGGAGCTGGCTGGATCCAGGATTGGGGTCCTGCGGATGAGGATGAGATGTGCGATGACTGCCTGTATTATTCGTAGAAAGTCCTACGAGGTTTTCTGTTTTCTCCTTAATCCGTCCTTCCCTTCCTTCCTTCGGTAGGGAAAGCTGCAGTTTTCTCTCACTACCTTTCACTCATCTCCTCCCAAGGGTTCACTATTCCAAAGTAACAAGTAACAAGTTGTCCATCAAAAACTCAATCGATTTTCTACCCGCCAAGTCCTTTTTCTCAGCCAACCAGCCCAAAACTCATGTTCATGTTCAGCTAGCTCCCACATTTCACCACACCTCATCCAGGTAGTTGTAGTATCGCTTTTCAGTCTACAAATTTAAAAAAAGATCAGCCCAGTTTTTAAACGTGAGCTTGCTTGGGGTTTATGATTGATTTTGTGTTCTATTCAAAATGTTGAGTTGACTAGCTCCTAAGTCACGAAATTTTATTAACTAAACTGTAGGGAAACCTTTAACGATTCATTACCGTTGGCATGCAAAATCTGAACGGGCCCAGAATCAAAATGTCCAGGAAAGGTCATCTTTGCATTACATAAGCAACTTTGCTTTGTACTCTAATTTTCCCGTCAAATAAATTGCGGCAAGGGTTTTTAGAAACCCTAGATTCCTTCAATCGTTAGTATTGTGGGTACCGTTTGCATTTATGTTTGGTTTGCTTTAAGTCATACGTACTTATTTGCACACAAGAAGCTTGAATTGTGTGGGCGATGAGCTGAGCATAAAGTGTGGACATGCTTTTGAAACGCGAGCACTACACTGAACTACACTAGGGCCCTGAGCCTTAGCTAGTAGGCAGGCAGGCAGAGTCATATTTAGTCGCAAACACTTCAGCAGTATAATTACTCATCCAAAACCGGTACGTGGTACTCAGAATTTAATGGAGAGGCGAGTGTTTTGAGAGTATTTAATTTACATTAAGTATGACTACATGTAGAAAGCCCATAGGGTCCGTTCCGAACGCCGTTCCATAGCACTAGCAGCTTATGCACGTATTATTAGTTATATTACACCACCAAAGGATTCTGCATACATTTCCATGTAACATGCATTGCGTAGAAGTACAACCCGAGCTAGCAGCGGCAGCGGCAGCAGTGGATCCATAAATTACACACTTGAGCCCTCATTCCTCTCCGCATGGAGAAGACAGCTCAATTAATTTCAAGTGCAACTTGCCTCCATGATAAGTAGACTCCCGTGTATGGCATCCCACGGTTTGATTACAATGATGTGGAGGCAGGCATAGAACTATAGCAGGACTTTCTCCAAGTCCGCACACAAGTGAAAGCCAGCAGCAGCAACTAGAGAAAGCTCTAGCTGCCAGAATCTAAGAATTCCAAAAGAGCCAAGCAGCCAAGAAAATGAGACTAAGGGTAAGGGTAGATCAGAAATTCATAATAATTGAACTGGAATTTCAAACAACTTCCTTGCCTTCTATGTTCAGCAGCAGCTTCCTTATTTTAGCAGCGTCAACGTCAGTAGTGCCTGCCTTGCCTGCCTTACGTGTGTGAGCCACCAAACTCAAAAGCTTAGCCAAAATGAAAAGTAAAGTTTTCTTCGCCAACACACAAGTTTCATCCTCTGGCTCTGATGAACAACCCGCTCCTTCCTTAGGAATTTTTTCAATAATCCTCCAAAAATAGTTTCTCCGCGGATTTACTTCCCGACTCAATCTCATCATTTGCATATTACTTATATGGGATATTTTAAGTTTTTCATACACCAGACTTAATCTATTTTTGGATTGAATTTACGTTGTGCTGTTGAAATTTTCCTGTCCATATCGTCGTCCTGTCGTCCGCGTCGATGGCAATGCAATGTAATACTAAACCTGTGCTCCCTTGGGAAAGCGGCTCAATTGTAGGGAGAGAGATTCATCAGACCTTACAAATTGTTCTCTCTTTAATTCTAAAACTTTCCTTTCATTTAAAGTTGCGACGACTTTTTCATGAGTTATACATAGATAGTTATTTTTAGAAGCCTTGGCAAGCTTGCTTAGCCGTGTGACAAATCACGGGGAGACGACAAAAGACGACATTCTGTCTGATATTAAAAGCATGAGAAAGTTAGACTTTTGAAATGAATTTTCTACACAATGCATTTCAGGAGAAAATAAATTGTCAGAGTTTTGAAACAAGGGACCTTGAATTCAATTCGAAGTTTCAATGTCAACCATTCAAATAATTTCGTACATAATTTTTAGTTTGGCTTCCCAAACCAAATGCACCGTGTTCGTTGTCGAGTTTCCCAGCGATGATCAAATACATTGCTTACTTTGATTTCTCCATTTGCTGCCGATGATTTTGAATTCATTTAGTAATCCAGTAAAGTCATTACTCTCTCAGTGAAGTGGAAGGATCTAGATTAGTCCATAGTTCACGTTCATTCCTCATGTCATTCATAATAGGACTTCATATTCCATTAGGAACTTTCCAATCCTCATTGTCTTCCTCTAAGCCTCATCACTTCAATTCTGACAAACTTTTTTTTGACAAACTAATGCATGCATGCAGCAGACTCTCTCATATGCTGCAAAATGAGGAATGTAAAATGCAACTAAAATTGAGTATGATTTTCACAGGGACCGCGATTGAGAGTCCATCTCCAGTCACCTCTATGTTTGAAAATGGTGAGTTGAATGTGTTCCAAAACCTCTCAATTGTTATTCTCTGACATTTCTAGATAAGCTTCAACTTCACTCAACCAACCAGCCAACGAAACACAAGCGCACACATGAAGGACTTTCTCCATGTGCTGTGCACGTCGTCCAAATATCCCTTCACTTCAACCTCAGCTTCAGCTCTGTTTAAAATGCAAACTTTCAAATTCAATAGAAATCTGGCTAGCTGTGGCTCTGACGTGGAATGCGGAGTGCTTGTTGGATGGAGAGTATTCGATAAACGAATGAAAGATGTGGTCTAGAATGTATTTCATTTTGAAAACTGAGTGAAATTGAATTTCTCTAGACCTTTTAACTAGTCAGCGATACATCCATCCATTAAATACATGAGATTTGTAATGCAGCAATAGCAATACCACAACCACAATCGATAAAAAGGAATTTCAGGATGAAACTTATGAGATTTACTTGCTAAAATATGATAACATTTGTTTGCAAATATTTCAGATAATACTCCACAAAGGAAAGGAAGAACTACTTGGTCACTACTCAAATTGGTGAGTCGGTTTTTATAAATCATTTACAAAAATTAAAGCGCAGCCGGTTTAGAAAAACAATGCATTTAGAAAACACGCTGAGCACTTTTTTGCCAAGTTGTCCAAATGTGCTGTATGATTCCCTGCTGGAAAGCTGGAAAGGTCTCACAGTGGAAATTTATGATTTTATGGTAATTTATGATAAATTATATGGTTTTGACAAAAGCCGATTTATGTCACATAAGGTTCACCTGAAAAAGTTGGAGATTTACCACATCAACAACATCGCGGTGTGGTTTTGTCTGTGGTCCTGATCTGAAAACTAACTTAGTCTCACTCGAGGTGTTTATTGACATTGCCTTTTGGACTCTTCTAGCCCCACACTTGGCCACTTGTTGCTTTTCATCTGCCTTAGTAGGCCTGGGCTATGAGTACTTTCCAACTTTAGTTAGTTTTCACACATTTCAAACTCACTTCCCCCGAGAACTCAAACATTTGTGTGCTTAACTCTGTGTACTCATGTATAAATATTAAAGCTTAGCCCATGAGCTGAGCAGGCAAGGCATTCTATGTATTCCTACCCAGCTCTGCAAAGCCAGAGTCTTACAGGCACAGGCTGACATGTAGAGGATTGCAATGTAGTATATCGTCAAGGATGACCTGGGCAAGAGAGCCTTGCCTAGAATTCCCAAAACGGTAATCTGATCCATAACCAGAACCCATCAAATCCTGTTGTAAATCTCATCGGGTCGTTGGTTGCCTCCGTTGCAAATTTTTTTTTGATTAAGGAAAGAGTAGTAGTGGTAGTTTATAGATTGGTTAGGAAAGTAGAAAGAAATCTGGACGACGGGATAGGCATGACAAGAGCGACGATGAGCAGCACAAGATGGAACAAGCAGGGAAAACTTCAAGTGGTCCATAGGATTTGATAGGATTGAGATTCTCTCTCATCTCTTTTCTTACACTTACAACACCCATTTAAAGGTTTTTGAGTTTGACACAAAAATCGGTTTTTATGCGAGGAATTTGGCTAAAGTGCATGCACTTTTTATTCGAGTGCTTCCTTCCTTCCTTCACTGTCAAGTCAGTCAGCCCAGTCAGGAATGGCCGGGACCGAGCGGGACTCAAGAAAAGCAAGCATTATCATACCGCATAATATGGGCAATATTTTGAGAGGAATTCTTGAGAATGACAAATTCAATTATGTATGTACGTACAGTTTGGACTGGATGGAGTAGTCGAGAGAGTACAGTACATGGTTTCGATTCAATAATAAAAAAAAAATCTTGACAAGAGGAAGAAGCAGGAAACGTACAAAACGTACAGGATGTGCAAAAAGAATTTCTATTAGGATCCTCGGATGACTTAAGAAGAGCCCCTTGCATGCATGCCAGCATGACAAGACTGACACACGTTACGTAACGTACGTTGCATGCATTTTTGCATATTCAGCTTGGGCAGAGCATACCTTTTCACATGTTTCTTTGTCGGGTTTTGGAAGAACCAAGTAGACTAACCGAAGCCAGAGCCAGAGAGAGCTGGCCCTGGCCTGGAGCATTTTGACTGTGTACACTTTCGTTTTTTTTTCTCTTCTTCATGAGATGAAAAATAGGGCGAAGAAATCGATCTGTTGGATAAGATGGAATTGTGTTTTGGTGGTACTACATATGAGATGAGGAGCAGAAAGCAGAGCTTATAGGAAATACGTACGTACATACATATTATGTACTTTTTCCTCGTTTTTATTTGCCCTAGAAATTCTCCATTTCTAGGAGCAATGAATGAATGCCTTTTTGCCATCAAGCCGCCAATTTGATGAGGCTTATTATGAAGAATTAGAGAGAAAAGGGGGAAGAGGTAGGCAGTGAATTGAGTTTGAGAAGATGATCAGGAAGCGGACAAAAGGTACTCAAGGATTATAAAGAGGAATTTGATCTAGTTTTGAAGAGCTTTTTGTGTGCAAAGAGGTAAGTAGAGTACCAGCCTCCCTGCCAGATCCCAAGATCTATTTGCAATGCATACGTAAGGGTAGATTATGAAATAGAATTGGAATTCATATGTGCATACATAAACAAACTAGGCAAAATTGAAAATAATCGAGTGCAGCTTAAATACTAGCAAAGGATTCTGGGAAGCTGTGGGCTTGGGAACATGGGACTAGTGGGATCTGGGATGTTGCCTTAATCAAAAAATGCATCTTATGATTAAAACCGAATCCGACGCATTTTTAAAAATATTTTTAGTCCAATATTAAGCTTCGCTCAGACAGAACCTTCGGTATACGTATAGGCTACCACATCGCGTTGCTTAAGGTACAATTAATTAAACTGAACCGATTTTGTGTAACTGAAGTGATTTAATTAATTTCGTAAACAACAACTCTGCAATAATCCACACCTGGCCACTATTGCTTCACATTTCAAATCAATAAAAATGAGAGTCCATGCAATGCTGAGTGTAATTCCTACAAGTCCGCTAACGAATAATTTTCTGTAACATTAATTTAGATCAATTATTTTAACATTAAAAATTCTTAGTACTAAAATTAATTTGAACTTCTAAACATCAAACTAAATAATCCTATGATGTTGTAGAATAACAAATAATATTTTGCCTTATTTCAATGCATGCCTATCGGTCTCTAAAATTGAGTTTGGTAAAATTAGTCACTAGTCACTACACTGGGAGTCTTGAAAATTGATTATTTCCCGATCTTGCGGTGGTTGTCAAACTTTTCTACAATTTGAAGCTAAGTCCTTTGAGAAGTCCGAATGGTGTGTACGGAGTATGGCTGAAATTAAATGACACAACCGTCGTGCCACAAATGACTGTAACACGGGATGAAAGATTTGACCCAACTCCAAAGGAAGAGAGTTTCTGGATAAAAAACATTTATGTACACAAAATCAAATTGAAATGAACAGCTTAAGCTGGGAGTTTTTTTGTAAACACTTACACCAATGGAAATCCTGATTTTGTAAAGTGAATTTTTCACAAGTTTAATTTGATCAGTCATTAAAAAATTTCCTCGATTTGTCCCAATGAAGGATTTGACCTGGATTCGGTCACTGTAAATGACTTGGTCCTGAGCATCTTGTACAACAAGGATCCCATCTGGGCTTTTTCTTGTCCTTCCCGGTTCTACTACTCGTCGAAGGGATGAGCTGCTACTGCTAGTGCTGGCTAAGGGCAGCAATTGTATCTCAAAGAATTGAAATCCAACGAGCGTAATGTCGCGGTCCACACAGAACCTGCGATATGAATATAAAACAGCGAATATTTAGCTCAAAAAATTGAATCGATAATTTTCTACAAAACCGATTTAACTCATACGTTAATAATTGATCAAAAATGGGGCGACTATAGCATGGCTGGTCCTCGCGAGCAAGAAGATAAATTGTGACGCTGTAAACACATCTTGAAAATCTTGGATTCTTGTTGAACGGTGCAACAGAGAGTTGTTCCCTGCGAAATTCGAGCACAAATGAATAACTGCATTTTTAAAGAAGGTCAAGATGTAAAAAATAAGTCTGTACTTGAGATAATATCCTGCGTTAAAATATGTGAACAGTTGAATGGTTTCAGCATCTGTCAAAAATCCCCTGTTCTTGTTAACAACTTCTTCTGTGAAAATTTCGACTGGCATGAGTGGAAATCTAATGAACGGAACAATTGGCTCCAACACTTTTCGTTTATTCTCGATTGTGGAATCTAGTTTCCTATCAGTGCAAGCATGTTCAGCCCATCTAAAAAAAATTCAACAACAAAAAAAGGCAATTGCAAAGGTTATTTTTAGACAAATATTTATAAAAAAAAATCATCTAGCTAAATATTTACCTGATCATGGCTTGGAACACATCAATTTCGGCAAGCTCAAGTCCATCATTCTGTAAAATTCCACACAAAGTACTCAACTCCATTGTTAGGAATTCTTCTCCTCCGAATATTGCCTTCCCATGCCTGAAAAAATTTGATGGATTTGCTAAGAATCCTTCTCTTTTTTTTGGATTGCTTGGAGCAGAATGGTTTGCAGTTTAGTTTAGTGCTTACGCAAAGATGAATCCAAGAGATTTGAGCAGCAAGTCTCTATGGTCCAGTACATTTGCCATTTGAAAGATTCGAACGGCATTCTTTGGGGTTAGCTTTGAGATTAAAAAGTTTGCAGTCATCGTTTCCAAGGCTTGAACATCATACTTGCGGGCCAAATACAGAATTCCCTCACAGTCTTCTTCTAAAACTAAGAACTTGTTCGAGTATAAAAACTGTGAATTTAAAAAATGTGAGCCCATAATTAGCATGAAAAAGAATTTGCCGTTCAGCAGATGAACAGATTTTATTAGTTAAACTTACGCCCAGAAAGGCTTTGAATTCATGGCCGCTGACTTCCGGAATCTCAATCAAGCAATCCTTTGCAGTCTCCCATCTCTCAAACATTGCCTCGAAAACTTCCGATCTGCTCATGAGAATCAATTTGTGTGCCTTAACTTTGTCCTTGTTTTCACCCAACACAAAGGTGACGTCGCTAAATTTCCCGGAGTTTAGCAGCAAACTATTTGCAGCCTGGATCGATGATGAATTTGAACTGTCCATTGTGCAATGTTCCTTCTTTCTTAAATCAAAGCCCAATCGTTAAAAACTTTGATTTGAAATAGTTCAGACCAACAAGTTATTCCCTCAACAAGTGCTTCCCATAAAATTGTCAATTTCAAAAATCGCATTGAATCAACAATAGAACTGGCTTTCGAAATAAATAATTCTATTGAAATTTCCAACTGAAATTCGTTATTTAGACTTGAGTATTGCTCGGCAGAAGCTTACGAGTAACTGACTGTGGAAGGACGCTTAGGTTCAAAGACTTGACTGTCAAAGCAGTCGATTATGTAAAGTCGATAGTCAAATCATTATCAGTTGTGATCGAAATCATTTCTGGTGGAGAGACAGGCATGGATTTTCTCATGCTCAACACGAGCACAATTTTATTAGAGAATTTACCTAATTGACCTTCCCAACATTTCAATTCTTGCTTTAAGAATACAAGCTTAGTCTTAGTCTAATTTTTTTTTTGACATTTCTACATTGTATGTATAGTAACTAAATGCAAATCTATAAGGTAAAGCACAGTCCCCTCAGAAATCCAAGACCAGTTGCTTGAGTGTGGTCGAATGTAAAAGCTACATCTTCTCCATTGCAACTCAACACTGTGAATACGACAGGGTTCATGCCATACCCAAGGCAAATCCCAACCTAAAAGTTATGAATCAATCAAATTAATTTTTTTGAACATTTATTCAATTATCCATGACACAATTGAGCCAACTTTAAACCCAAATGAACTTACTGCTGGGGCCACTATGACTTTGTAGTACATATTTGGCTCGATTTTCATCATTCCTCGCATTTGTAAACATACACGGAGAGGATCCTCATCAAATTCGTACGTGTAGCTAAAAATTGTAGCCCCGTTGTAATCTTCTAGTCTGAGTGCAACGTTAGATCTGTTAGAAGTTTCTGTCGTGGGAATATTGGTGGAAATATAATTTTCATAAGCCACGTATTGCGGGGCTCCAAAGAGTTGAAATGAAGTGACGTAAATGGGTCGGCTCACACAGAAACTGAAAAGAATTTGAAACGTAAATTTGATCAAGATTTGGCAGTTTTAGACTTGAAGGTTGTGCAACAAATCATTAGTTAATTTTAATTTGCACCTGATTGCTTGTTCGGCATGAGGTACAACCTGAAAAGGTATGAAATTGTACGAGGAGTACATTCCGACAATGTACACATTATCATCATAGCGGCTGGTGGCCAAGAATGGAATAGTTGGGAGTGGCTTCCTGCAAACAATTAATGAGCAAAAATGCAAGCAACAATTTTAGGCAATTATTAGATCACACTCACCGCCGAGATAAAAAAAAAAAAGTCATCAAAACTTGACAAAAAAAAGACAAGTTTTTAATAGCTAGGCTTATTACCCGTCACGTTTCGCCTTGAAATATGCCACAAGTAGATCAGCTTCGGCTGCCGTCAATATACCTGGATTCTTGTCCAGAACCTCAGTATAAAATTCTTCACGTTCCATTAATGGGAATCGGATGAGATGCATGATAGTGTCGATGACATGTCTCAAGTTTGCATCATTCAAATCGAAATGGTATTTAGTACAAGCGTGGTTAGCCCATCTGTAAATATTAAAATGCTTTACAGATTCGCAAATACCCTGTCACCTTCAAATCTAGCACAAAAAAGAATAATTTAACAAAATTATCCAACTCCAGTTAGCCGTTAGTCACCTCATAACTGATCGAAATATGTCAACTTCCGGCAATCTTAGACCATCTGTGCTTAGAACGACGTACAAAAACTCCAAGTCCATGTTAAACATTTCTTGCCCAAGAAACATTTCTTCCGCATTCCTAACATACCAAAAAGAAACCTTAAAATATTGTCCACTTCATAAAAACCTTTAGTTTAATTCTACGTACGCAAATACGAAGGTCAGTGCAGCTGTTCTCAAACTGTCAGCGCTGTTCGCATACATATTGCTAGCAAGTCGATACAATTGAATTACATTCTCCACGCTCAGCCGTGCAATTAAAACACCAAAACACCAATTTTCCAAAATGTAGACTTTGTATTTGTGAGCCAAATACAGGACCTCTTGTATGTCGTAGTCACTTGCCTGCTCAGGGCACACGTCCGTGTACAAGTACTGCAATCAAGTTAATTAGTCAAAATCATTAGCCAAGAGTACTACTCGGGCAGGTTAGTTGGAATATTTGGTCAGAGATTGAGATCTTACGCGTAGAAATTTATGAAAGATGCGCCCGTCCACGTCTGGAATTTCTATTTTGGGAAAATACCTGTTGTCCCAACTATCAAACATTCCACGAAATACCTGTGACCTATTTCCAAGGATCAACTGATTGGCATAAATCTTTTCTCTGCGCAAGCCAACGTAGAACAAGACGTCGCCGTGA
>JAQGCM010001438.1:0-15290 GCA_034699705.1 Hymenaphorura dentifera | reverse complement strand
CATCGTGCTGAACTGTAGCTTCTTTTCCTTTCCAACCAAATGTCCGTGTAATTTCGGATGTTTCTACTGATCCACGGACTGAAAACTATGTTCCGTAATAATTTAATGAGTTCATTTACTGTCTACAGTTATTGGTCAACTGGTCAACATGATATTGTAATTCGAAATACCTGCATTTGTAGAAACAGACGTTGAAGGGCTAGCCCCACCGATTTTGTTTTCACGTCGTACTCAAATACGCTGTTATATATTACATTACGAAATTCGGGGCAAAAGAACAGGCTCTGCGCCAAGCTATTCAAATAACACGTCGTAGACTGGTTCTTCAATCCCACAAATTCTCTCCCATAGAAATCTAAATCAAATATGTTTAGACGCTTTGGGTTTGAAGTAAATTACCGGTTTGAACTAAATTGCCATGGTAAGAACAATTAAGCTTAGCTTACCTCCACCGCCACCTCCACCACCACCACTACCTCCATCTCCAGATGGTCCTGGTCGTGTGTATCCCTCAACTTGCATTGGTATCGGTTCCAGAACTTGCTCTTGTGCTAGCTCTTGTTGCTGTTGCTGTTCTTCGAAAATATCCTGATTTTCGTTTCCATAGAACGGAGCTTCCTCGACAACTTGCTGATCCAACGCTGCTGCAACAGCAGCAGCTTCTAACTCCTGGCTAAGACGCCGGCACACCGATTTCCTTTTCACGCGCTTTCGGTCTATCTGAATTGAATAGACCTTGTCTATGTTGGGCGTAATGTTGATATTATAGAAAGTTAAATGACGATCCATATTTCCAATATCATGCTGAAAAAATATATTAGCATCATTGAGTTTTGCAAATCCACCAAAATATTTGTTCCAAGCTGTATGCATTTAAATCGAATAAACTAAAAACTTACTATCACTCCAGTGGTCGTATCCTGGTAGATCATATCGTACTCGTTAGGGTTGTATTTCAACCGACTTTGAACGTCTTGAATAAATTCTTCAAACGTTACAGCAGGAGAACAAACAATTTGAGTACTTGTACTTAAATTTGTCATGTCCCTGATGCGAATAGCTATCACAGGAACAACGCCACCATCACGGCCGTCATCATATAATCTTGCATCTTTGGGACTTCCCGTACCAGACAGCGTTGACTGCATGGAAGTACCAAAACAATTTGTAGAAATAACAAACTAGATAATTAGTTCATAACATTTCGAATTTGTAAACGTACGTCTCCATCCGGCTCCTGAGCGCCACTGATGTCTCCTGGCACAGCAACCATTTTATTGTTCAATCAGTGTCTTATCTTGAATCATCTAATTTTTCAAGTGAAGGTGCTCTGAAAACAAATATTAAACATTCCCAATTGGTTCTAAACTGACTTTGTTTTTATTAAGTCGTAAATTATTTTCAGATTTTCATGAGAACAAGCGCTCAATTTATAATCTGACTTTTGGAAAAATCAAAATTAATCTGAAAACCTGCTATGATTCAAATCCAATAAATTTGCTCAGAAGTCACAAACCTGGGAGTACGAAACTATCACAAATGTCCTGCTTTTTATTCAGTTTGAAAAGTTCAAGAAACAAGTACCTCGATAAATGAGACTTGGTCTTACCCTACCAAGCACTGATTCTACTTTTCCACTTCCTCATGTTTGGTTTGCAGAAGTGAGAAAGAAAATCTTTGCAATCTACTTTCCTTTCCATACGAGAAAATGCTGAAAATAAATATAAACTCAAGCGCAGTTCTTGCATCTATATTTAGCAAAATCGGTTCACATTTTCTTATTGTCCACCGTTTAGATCCTTCAGACTTGTAACTTGCAATGTGCAACGTTCGAAATCTGAGCTGAAATGAAATAACCATGCTATGCAATATGCGTCCGCATCCTCTTAAATGATTCTGAGACTAACCTCCATTTCATCCTGTTTTTTTCTTACTAACCGAATACGAAAATTTGACTAATCTTCGGCATATTTTCTTTAAATGCTACGTTGGTAGTTGGTTAAAATACTCGATAGGCCTAATTATTTATATAGTACCATCAATTACGGACCATCCCATCATGAGCAAGACCCAGGAGCCGGCTGTTCAGACTTCAGACTTGTTTCTTGTCAACCAACCAACTGAACTGAACTTCAACAATGCAATACACTAAACACAACTACAATAATAATGCGATTAATCCTGCACGCCTGATACATTTCTATTTATCAGTCTTATTTTGATTTGCATAGTGCAAAATCTTGACATTAGTGATTGTAAAAATCCGGAAATTCGTCAAGACTGGCAAAACTAGCATGACAATCACCTTAAATTGGGACCAGAAGAATATGTGTCCGCGAATATGATAAATTTTAAAACTTCCGAATCTACCAACCAATCGGAACTTCGGACCGACCGCAGCAAACTGTCCAGTTCATTGCTTCTAAGAAAATTTGCTGTCGCTGTCAAATTAACAAAAATGCTGGGGATGAGGTGATAGGTATGAGAACTAGCAGGCCTTTTTATTGCATCTGTTGCCAAAATTCATCCAACAGAAAATTGTGACTAAATGCAACTGAAAATTAAGAATGCCAAATGATGAGAACGTTGCCAATAAACATCGAATACATTCATCGATGAGTTTAAAATTTATAGAATACGTTACGCAGAGTAGTTCCTAACTGTCCATTTTTTGCGGCGTTGTAAGATTTTGGAAGATAATTTCCTTTAATTCAATACCGAAAGAATAGTATTGTCTTTCTAGGTTGAGACTTAAAGTTTAAATTGCTTAAAAAAGTTCAGTAAACTGGCGTGCCACAAAACTACAATGCAGTAGAGAGTACTTGTTAAACGTTAAAAGAAGCCGACCCACGGCCAGAAACTTTAGAGTGTTTTCAGCGTTTAACGTAGACTTATATTGTAGTGTAACGAAGTTTTTTTGTAGGGCGCTTTAGGCTTGCTGAAACTGCCGAAAGGTCGAATTTTTGTCTAAACTCTTCGATGACTTTGTGATAACCCCGCCGATTGGACTAGTAAATTAATGGTTGTGCATCAATCCTTATCAAAGTCAGCACGGATAATCTAATATTGTTTCCATATGTATTTTCATGGAATGCTTGGCCGCCTAGTTCAGGTATCAGGTTATTGGGCAATGGAGGTTATTGGGCAATGGGCAAATCGCAAATCGGCTACTTAATGCTTAAGAAGAAAGTAAGTCATAAGTGAATCCCGAAATACCTGACAATCAAGTCTCAAGCAAGTGTACTAGTCATGCTTCTCCGAAATGATCCAATGAATGCAATGTCGAAACTCAAAGATGAAGAGTCTTGGCTAACTATTTCACTCAATTTTCACTTTTTAACCTTCAAAATGTTTTTAAAAAACTGAAACTAGGAGAGCAGAGAATGAGAAAAAGGGGTGTTTATGTGGTGGAGTGAGGCTGAGAACTGCGTATGAATATTTGTGGGTGCTGGGCTCGTGCTGTGTGATGGGAATGGAAAGTGTGAAGGAGTAGGTGCTGGACATGTGCCGTGTCGTGTCCTTTGGACAAGAGGAAGGCAGAGAGAGTGGGACAGATTTGGCGCCTTAATTTTAGCCGGCCGAGTTGGAGCCGGATGCAGAACTAGACTCCTAGCCCATAGCCATGCCAAATTGTAAAGTCTGCATGCCTGCCTGCCTGGCCCAAATGAGCTGAGCTAACCCAAAGAGCACAAATTGCCCAAATTCTCCATGTTACGTAACGCATTACGCATCTCAAATCTGATCCTAATTCCCATTTCGATTTCCCATGTTTTTCCTATGCACCATGCGTTACGCCACAGCCACACGCTCAAAGCTCGCTCGGCTCGGCTCGCTCTCCTTGCCTAACTTTGCCTGCTTCCCTTCCCTTACTTTTGGCGTTCGTTTCGTTCTGTAAGACCACACCATGCATGCGATCCAAATCTAACCGTGCCGTGTCCTGCCTTCCCCGAAACCCTGAAATTTCGGGCCTTTCATCCCTCCACCAATTTATTATTGCACGCAGAGTGTGAATCGTACCAATATGCAAAGCGAAAAAGAGTTGGATTAGAGCGTCCCTATTGCTATGAGAAAATCACTCTAGATTCTAGATGACTAAATTTATAAGGATTTTTGTGATTGAATTCGATTTTTTTTTCAAAAGGCAATGCAAATGTGTGAGGTAAGGTATGCAAGGTTTTGCCAAAAAAGCCTAAAAAGAAATAAATTGCAAAAAAGGAAGAAAAAAATGCAGCTGCTGGACTCTAGATTCAATGCAAACGTCATGAAATCGAAATACAGTGCAGCCTACTGTGTAAACTATGCCAATAATGCTAAAAGATCTGAAAAATGCTTCAATCTGAAAACTGAAACTGCAAAATGTGAAAAAGCAAAGAATAATTGGAATTTAAGAGAGTGCTTTTGATAAGAAATTCGACAAATTACCTGGTCTGCAAACTCTGACGGAAGGAGGGCAGAGGCAGAATGAGATTTTGGGGATTGGAGTCGCTGGAGTCACTGAAGACGCCGGCCGGCAGCGTGGTTGGGTTGGGGAGTTGGGGAACGTTGAGACTGGTGGTTAAGGGTCCAAGCTAAGGGCACTTCTTCGTTGATGACGGATGGGAATGACCCCGATGAATAAGAACAACAACAAAGTATTTACTGTTTAGAAAAACTACTGAAAAGTGGCAAGTGGTTGAAAAGTTTTTGAAAAAAGCTAATCACAACGGACAAAACAAGTAGGTGTTTCAACGGTCCAGTCCAAGAAAAGAATGAAAAGTATTGAGAATTGGGACCAACGAGGTAAGAAAATGCCGGAGACGCGTTTTGGTTCTTGGCTTGAGAGAACGACAGTACAGAATATGTCGGAAGTTACGTCCTAGAATCTAGATTAGAATAGGAAGACTTAGACTGCTCAGAAAATGAAGCATGGTCCAGCCAGTGAGCCAGTGGTAGTTCCATGCCAGGGAAAATAAAGAAATTGCATTTGGTTTTGGCATGGGATTATGGGACGGGAGTACGGGAGTTAGCTTAGGCAATGTGGAAGCTGAGGATGTGGAGAAAGGGGTGGATCTTCCGAGAGATGCGTCTATCTCCCCGAATTCGGAGCCCCAAGTCAGTCGAAAGAGTTTCCATTTCTTTACATTGCCTTTGCACTATACACATTTGGTCTACCCCTGAATGGAATTTGGCGCTGGGGGAAAATCACAGCATTCGCATTCCCAATTTCCCAGCACTTGTTTCGTTGTTGAACGAAAGATACGTCTCAAAATCTTAGCCCATCGTCAATCGTCATCACCTTCGTCGCGTCGTATTGGTTTTATATGGACTCCGTGTGAAAAGCTAATCTTTGTCTGCCACCCGCCAAGCCATCATTTCTACCCTCCATCCCACCCCCACTCTCACGCTATCAAAAATCAAACGAATAATTCCAATCAATCTAATCCAGACCATGCCATCAAAAATTTGCAATCTCGACTCTCGAGTCCTTCTATTCAGTGTTTTGCAATATTCCCTATCTCTGCATTTTCGCAATCCGCGTACTTATTTCTAAAGGCTAGTAAATACATTTTTTGATACACGAAGACAGCATATGACTGCTGGGGATTGGATTTGGAAGTCAAAACAACTTCGGGACACTGATGACTAAGCATAACTTTCATGCAAATTGCAGCGACCGAAAGACGAATTGTACAAACCATGAGAGTTTAACTACAATTGAAGCAATAAAAATCGGAAATGTTGTACTGGATTCCCCGAATGTTATCTTGTCAAAATGGTGTACTCGTATTCTATTAATACAAACAAGGGAACAAAATATTGTTATTGCAAATTATTGCATGCAGAGGCAATGAGGATTTGTCTTAGAATTCTTCAAAGGTTACGAAAGTCGTACATGTGATCGTGCGAATCTTGATAAATCACGATTCGATACACACATGAGAATTGAAAAACTCTGACCATGCAGAATTCAGATGTTAAATTATGAATTGCATGCAGGTTTGCCTTTGCCGCAAAGTACCTTAAGTAATGGTTAATGAAGTAGCACGTCTAGATAATCAGTCGAATAAACTGGTAGACTTGAGCGAGCGTGAGAAAAATGTACCACGAAAATGATGTATTGATATTTGATACTGAATTTCATTGAAATAATCAAAATCAAATTGACTTAAAGAATTTTCATCAATAATAAAACACTGTGCAGAGGTAGACTGCAGAGACAGATGCGGCGATTGACGATTCTGATTCTGATGATTCATCATTTCAATTAAACTCCAAATCCAAACTCACATGAGCATAAACCATTTTAAAATTTAGAATTGGGCTGATACTGGACAAGATGTCCGTAATACCAAATCGATCGAATCAAGCCAAATTACTTTCTCCGAAGAGATTTTCTAAATTCTCTTACAGCCTATTTGATATTTTGGTCAACACAAAGGACACAAACGTAATATGTGAAGTTGTGAGCTTCTAGTTCGGAATTATTCAGGTTACAAGTCAACACAACGAGATACAAAAACTAGTGCGAATAAATATATTGAGGAAACTAATTGCTGTTCTGCTCTATAGTCTTAATCGTAATCAAAACTCAAAAAATCGGTTTTTAACGTTGAAATGTAAGTAAGTAACAGTTATAGCTTAGCGGACACTTACTCATTTAAAGCACATTTAATAGAGCTGAGTGTTAATTAATGCTAATTAACGAATGAATCAAGAACAAGAGTAGGACTATAGTTGTTTTCTTGGTACAATTGCAATTAAATTCAACTTAGCACATAGCGCGACTACGACTACGACTAACACATTACATCAAAGCACAAATATATGTAGTAGAATATAGTTTAGGGCTATGAGTGAAATCACTTTTAACCGGCGTCATAATTACGATTTACGAATATTTACGAGTTACGATGGACTGGTGCAAGTCAAATTCTCTTTAAAAATTAAAAATATTTTCGTTGAAGTCAGGTCTCATAGTATACAAATACAAGTCGAAGAGGTGTCAAAAAAAATTATCAATTTCTACTAAACAAAAATTGTTTGAGAGACTCTAACTTGAATATTTTATCGCGTTCCAGCAAAGAAAAAGTAGGAATCGCTTTATTCAACAAGAAAAACGGAATCTTCACAAAATAGAAAATGTCAAAATTAATTGCAATGCTCTGTCGCAAAGTTTCAAAACAATTATTTGCGAGCGTCGTTCGTCCATGGACCGCTACATGATTGGATCACATTTTTTAAAAATCTTTTTCTAAAGAATTTGAACGAAAAATCATTCTTCGTTTAGCCCCACTCTGAAAACCATTGCTATCATTATTACCATCAACATTAGCCCAATACCATGCGCAGCATTAGCGTTAATAATTTTACGGCACTTACAAATTTAATTAGCTTAAAAAAACTATTCCTCTTGTCTACATGTAGTGGTTAGTTACAGGACCAATGTTGTCCGTGAGCAGTATTCTCGTTTTTTTCACAATTTATTATAATTTGCACCCATCATAAATATCATAAGTCAATCACAGCGGACTAGGAATGCATTCGGACCAGCAGTTGGTTTACAAAGAAACGAATTTCTTCCAAAGTGAAATCCTATGCATTGTCGTTTTAGAAGCGTAAATACATTTAATATTTCCTGTACGACGATGTCCAAAAAGTTTTTCGTATTATGCGTACTCAGTGTAACGATAAGAATCGAGCATTTGAATACAATTTAAAGCATGCGTTTCGTTTATGTCACCTGTTTGGCATTAAGTTTTTTACTTCTTAGACAACAAAGAAATGTGAAACGAAGACACGAACAAAGATAACAACACATTCAACTACTACTAGACTACTACAGAAATCAGCCCTCACGAAATGAGTACAATTACAAATCTCTTTTTGTTTCATAATAATTGCGTTTCAATTTAGCTCTTTGATTTTTGTCGATTCTGGACAAATCCACTTTGAGAGGATTCGTATAGTTTATCTAGTTACTACAATAAGTGGAACAACAAACACAAAGTTTTTACGTGAGTACGGTGCAAAGTATCCTCTATCTTAAACTTACTCCTTCCTCCAAATCATGTTTTAGATTCGAAACTGGCCATTTTATTTTACGGAATACTTGGTTACCTCCATAACATTTCGCCCTACGTAAGTGGTGTAGAGTCACAATAATTTTCTTTCATGTGCAGGTGAGGTTCTTTTAATGTGCGAAATGGTTCCGATGCCCAGTACAGATTGCAATGCAAAGCTTGTACTAACAAGTGAAATTCTAACCTATAAATGTGATAAACCAACATATCTTCAAATCTTGCTTAATTCACTTCTCTTGTGGTACAAGCCATTTCTGTCAGGACGATTTGGTTCGCGTTTAGGTTCTTTGTAAGGGTACAGGATAACTTAAATGGCATTTCATCATGGATGAATTCGATGACTTCAATTGTTTAGAATTTTTTTTTGGAAATTTTAGCAATGGTTCTTCAGATGAGAAATATTTCATCTTGGTGAACGAGGAGAAAATCCGTAAACATGTTAATTGGTGCAATTGCAGCAAGTGATAAGTTCAAATTCTGGGACCAGAGTAGATTTGGTCCAAATACAACTGCAAGATTAGAAGATGTCATCTTGTTCAGGTCACTGCGATCCATCACCTAAGGCAATTTCACAGAGGGCAAAAATCAGTTTCATTCCAACCAGTTTTAACCTTATACTCAACAGATTGGAATGCAACGCAAAACACTTACCTTTGAGAGAAACTGGACAACATATTTGAGAACTGCGTAGTTATCCTCTGGAAGCTTCTCCAATACAATCTGCTTTACGAATGGTCCTTTTTTCTCTTTGGAGAGCTCTGAAAATATTTATAAAAATGATGACATCTCTGGCAATTTTGATGGTGAAAGGAAAGCTTACTTTGAAATTCCATAATTTCGTCAAACAAGTCAAATGTGAGGAGGGGTTCCTCTAACTCTCTCAGAAATGCTTTAATGAGAACAGCGGCCAGATGACAGTCGCCGTGGAACTGAATGTATTCTCCCTGATTGATTCTTGCTTGGGATTCTTTGACCAGTGCAGTGCTGGCTGATCGACGAAAGAGTCCGTCGGTTGCTAAAGCTGTTCAATCAACATAGAAACGTGTTTTTAAATACAAGGAATAATTTGGCCGTCAGGATGACGTTCAACAATGGACGTGACTTGTGGCCAGGTCAATACAAGAACTCACTCTCAGGTTGACTCAAATATTCAACGCATTGTTTCAAAATAGGAGGTATGACATCGCCATTGTTGTGTTCCTTAATGAATGGAATAGATACACCGAATTGCTGTGTAGCAAGTGGCGCATGAAATGTAGTGTTGCTTGGGCTGTGGGGATGCACTGACTGTTTACTTGATTTTGCAGTCAACTGCATGTCGTAACTAAAAATTTGTAATAGAAAGCCAACGTAAGTTTTTCAGTTTCAATTTACGGAAATCTACAAGGGTGTACTGGGATTTTTTTAAAGGATGCACCGGAACTCATAAACAGGCTCAGATTTGCAAATACAATTTCCTATACGATAAAATAGAAAACTACTGAAATCTATTATAAGTAATTAACTGAAACAAATTTGGTAAGAATTTGAATTATATAAAAGCACTTACTCTAGAACTTGTTGAGGTATGCACAATTGATCCAGTCTCAAATGTTGATTCAGTTCATGTAGATAATTAATGTACATGACTTTTCGGCCGAACTTAGCACTATCGGAACGTATAAACACATTTTGAATAAGTTTCACTTTCGTCAGGGTTTTTGACAGTCGAGAAAAATTGTTGTGATTACCTAATGACGGGTTTGAACAATTGGAATGTTAATTTAATGAAATTGGTCGGGTGGACTAGATAGAGTGCTTTCAAGTTTTTCTTGTACTTTCTTTCAAATGCTTTGTAGGCTTGCCAGAGCCAGGTCAGAGAGGGCTTGTTCTTACTGTTCAATCCATGATGGAAATAAACTAAACTGTAAACCATAAACCAGTATATTAATTCATGCAGAGTGTCAGAGAGTGTGATTTTGCTCTTGAAATGACGCCATTGGTATTGTAGTCTCACCTGTAGTCTTGCTCAACATATTTGTCCAAAGTGTACACCAGGTATCTGCGGAGAGCATAAAGAAAGTAAGTCATGAGTCAGCTGGACATCAAAAGACGTCATTCAATTGGTCGTTGGCGAAATCAGTTTCTAATTATAAGTTCCGAGAATGAAGAACGCAAAATCAGAAGCCAAGATCAGTCATCTCAGTTTGCGATATGAACTAATTAATTTGTACAAATCTAATTCGCTTCGATTGACGCAATCGTTTGCGGTTTGCTATTCTCACCGAATTCGTTGAGTGAAAACAACCTCAAGCAAAGAAAATTCTGAACAATCAAATGACTTTCCTAACAGAAAACGTTTGAGTACTAATTAGCCTCGCCTCGTGGTGGCATCAAAGGAAAATCAAACAAGGGCTTTGCGTCAAGAAAACTTTCACATTTCTCCCCCTTTCTCTCTCCCTACTCAAACCTGCCAACCTGCGTCATTACTTTTCCTGTAAATTCAAATCTTTGAAGCTCTTCCCGGAAATTAACCTGGTTTTATGTAAGGAAGTTGCATTTGAAGAAGGTCAGGCAGAAAACCGTACTTTTCTGCCTGACAACGATCAAAATCAAATTAATTGCAACTTCCGTCCCAAATACAGTCAGTTACTTGACTCGTTTTTTGTGCTTGAGGTACATTCAGGTCAGTGGCCTTAGATTGGTAAAGAAATGCAGTGAGTTTTAAGAGGATAATAAAAGAATAATATCCATTTCTATATCTCAAAGTATTACTCGAGCTGTCTCTCGGTGCTCATCTGTAGCAGAGCTTCACTGATCTTACTAACATTTTATGACTGCACATCACGTCAGTTTAAGGAAAATCCTGAGAAGAAAAGAACAAAACGGTACTCCAAAGTGGAAAACGTAGAAAAAAAAATTCACGAGATTACATTAAGCTCTCTCAAAGCCAAAAGAAACAGAAAACTATTTGGGCCTAGAGATGTGCTGAGGAAACCTATGTATAACGAGTTTGAAGGTATTTTGCTCTTATCTCCACCCGCACAGCACACACGCTACTGTTCATAAAGTGGAACAAAACTTAAAGACTTAAAACACCTGCCAAACTCTCTTGGTCTACCTGCAATAATGAGTCGACATTTACGTGCCTCATCAACAATCTCAAGCACGAAGTCCAACCCAAATAATGAGAAATGAGACAAGGAACGAAAAGAAAGAACTAAAATTAAATGTCATCTCTCGCTGAACCAAACAGTCTGTGCCATACCACTCAACTTCCGCAATTCAATACCAAATGTTCAAATGTCCAAAGCTTTATGACCACAACCACCCAACATAATTACACACATATGTGCACACGAACCCATCAAACTACTACTAATTCTTCTTAAACAGTTTTTAAGACATAAAATTCTTTTGACTAACCTTGCCTTCAGAGCATGTAAGTTTAAGGTACAGCCGTCGTATTTTCTCCAAATATATATTCACTTCTCAGTCTCAACTTTTCACAACACGACACGACAGACACCCTATCTATTTGATTGGGTGTCTCTGATTTGGCTCTTACGGCAAATGGTTTCTATAGTCTTTCGAGTTAAGCACAACGGAGACAGACTTGGATTTTGAAGATAAAAATGGACGAAATGAGATGATGGACTACGGAATTAAGTGTGAGCCTGAGCTCTGGTCGGAGTAGACTCTGAGAGCCAGAGTCAAATTTGCGAGATGATGGAATGGAGGACGGAGGATGAAGGTTCATCTCATAAAATATGGGTCGTGTTCTGTCTCTGCTTTCTCAGAGGCGGTAGGGGCGTGAAAGTAAGGGCTGAAGGTGAGTGAAAGTTGATCTACTTGCTTTTGCTTTTCAACTCAATTAATCTCCCAACTACAAGTTCCGATCTGGATTTGTCATTCCAATCCCAAGTTGCCAGCCCATCTCAACCAACCAACTACCTGCCCCAACCTCACCATTGTAATACATGATCCTGTAATCAAGGAGCCTGACTCAATCTCTACTTTCTCTACTCTACTTTTTAGATCAGTTCTGCGCCTGCTGCCTTCCCTCGTTTCCATAGACATCATGTCATGCTTCACTTTATTCATACAATTTTTTGTGGTACCCACCTGAGGAATCGTTGATGATCAAAGGTTCGATTGCTGGGAAGTTTGCAAGAGGCGAGGACAATAATCTTGCGTCCGTAGGCGTCGTCTCCGACCACTTCGACAATATTATGTTGTGATATGTCAGAAAAGTCCTCTTCATCTTGAAGAGGGGTCGTCGTCAGAGAGTCTGGTTCTGTGACGAATGGTGCTGTGGCCAACTCCTCTTCAAAATTCTCTTCTATCGTTCCATCTGACACAGGTGACTCCATGTAGTCAAATACTTTGACTTCCTCTTCACCTGCGCATCGTCAACCCAAAGTTACAATCTCATCTTTCATACATACATAAAAACACAAGACTTTCTCCAAGAGGAGAAAAGATCAGAAGAGGACCAAGTGCAATGCAATGCAGTGCTGCCAGCCAGCCAGCCTCTCTCGCATCCTCACTTTTGCAACTTTCACCAAGTCTCTCTACCCACACCCAAACCCTCACTCAATCTCTCTCCAATTTATTACATTTTACTACTCATGAATACCGTCTACAAAATCATCATCATATAATTTTGTAAATATGCATATCTCCGCATGCTTTGAATGACAAAAATGTAACCATGAAATGAAGCACTTTGTGCAAATCTGCAGTAAAGCAAATTTCAAAATAAGATTGCTCACTGACTCGGCCTAGACCACATCAGTTCTCTTATCACGAGTTCAATTGGAATGCATCATTTTCGGTTGCGCATTATTGCATTGATAGAAATAAAAATGTTATAGTGACATTTGCCTCAAATTCTAGATAATTTAAATGTAGTTCTGAAATATATGAATAAAATGAGCTGAATCCTGAGAAACGTTCGTTATTTTTGTAAATGATATGTACTAGTTAACAATGCATTTATATTATGCAATATTTTGCGGTTGGCGGCTTGAAGGTGAACGATATTTGTTACAATGCTTATGCTAACACCTAATTGTAAAGTTTTCTCGGTATAAAGCTTAACCCAATTAACCCTGGCGTAGAAACTAGTCATTGTGCCAACCATTTATATTGCAGCTGTGCGAAAACAGTCAGTATGATACTACATTGCATTCGAACAAGAGCGAACTGTGCAATCAATTCAACACATCTTCCTTTCGCTATAGTATTTTCAAAATAAGAAAATTGAAAGAATGGATTATGTAGTGCTGAGCTGATGTAGTTAGGGCCTGATGGGCATGGCATCACCTAATGCCAGTTTGTCACGCAAGAGTTGGAACTCATCTTCAAATCTAATCTCACTTCTCGTTATGATCCAATGATCTTCTCATCCTTATCCGAGTTTTTCCTTTGAAATGCTAGTCTAAACTACGGGAATATGAGTAGAATAAATTCAATACATTGCAAACTATTAAAGAATAGAATTGGTGAAAAGGAAATGGGAGAAATAACACTGAAAAACTCTTTCACAAACTGCGAAGTGATCTTGCAAACTTCAATACAAATGGAAATTGATTCTGGCAGCATTTCTAAGTTTTTTTTACAACCCAAAAATCATGCACTTTCTTTGAGTTTTATACTGGTAAGCCTTGAAAATTTCAATTGCCAGCCTGGTAAGAGTTTAGCCAAAATTTTAAACTTTCTTACCTTACTAACTAACGCACTGCACTAATTCACTAACGTTGTGTCTTAGCTGCGGCTTTAAGTTTGAAAATAAGACAGTTTCTGACATAAATAAATGACACTGTGACAAGTACATAAAATGAAAACAACAAAAGGCAACCACTTGCGTTCAGTGAGCACAATGAAACAATGCAAGACACGATATCGCCACTGGCTAATTTTGTTAATAGGTAACTTGCAACATGCTCGCCAGGAAACGTGATTCAAAATGATGAGTCGAATTTGCAAAGTTAATCCAAGTTTTAGAAAATCATGATGATTGATTCAATTCTATCAATTATGCAGCGTAATAAAATTTTCTTTGAGACAAAGAGTCTCTGACTCTATAGACTGACTAGAGTCTTGGAGTCTAGCAGATTTATACTAGTACCTTTCGCTACTATTTTAGCCAAGAAAAGCGCAAGCAAGGCAACCCGGCGGCCTTTCATATTCTTCGATGATTCTTGGATTTTGCGAAACCAAAATTAATGTGTACCCTACCATGGTATGTGGCTTTTTTGGTTAAATTGTATATTTTAAACCGAAACAATACAACTTTTGCAAATATCTGTATTGCCCAGAGAGTCTAAAGTTTCCATTTCATTCTCAGGAGTATAAAAGATTTATTGTGAGTTGGAGTTGGGAGTACGTCGGTCAACCAAACTAAACTTTAGAAGACTTGATGGCACACGTACACTCTTGTATTTTATTATTGTAGTAGTCAGTCTTTGAGCGAGTCTAATTTCTTAGTTTCTCTCAATTCATTTTGTTCTGAAACTCTCTTTCTCACTACGTATCATCGTCATTACTTCCTCCTCGTTCAAAATCTTCAACCCTTGCACACAAAAAAAGATACAACAAGGGCAAGCCTTCACTCATGAAGTTAGTGAGTCGAAAATCACAACCATGAATCCTAAGAACCTCAGCCCAGCAGTCAACTAGGGAAAGCGGAGATAATTACACCTCACACAATTCGCAACCAAACGCTTACGTTTGTAATAGATTTGATCCAAATTTAAAGTAGCGTTATGGTTATTTGTGCACTCAGCTCTGCTCAGATGTCAACAAAACTTAATGTATAATGTGGGGCCATGATTTATGATGAATGAATCTCAACCTAAAAACTTATCTTTGCTTGCTACTTGGAGAGGGACGAAGAATGCAAAATTCAGCGGCATTTGGAAGGAAGTTGGAATTGCAAGGAATTCTTTACTTTTAGACTATTTAAGCCCAAGTAGTTAATCAATTTGGCAAGTCCTAATGTAGTTTCTTCGGCAGAGCCTTAAAAAGCTGTTCTGATTTTTTTCTGCACACTCTTAAACCCAACCAATGAACCAATGCAGGTCGACGGCTTCTAATTACAACTATTTTTCTGTTTGGGCTGTAGTAGGAGTAGAGGAGTATTTTCATGATTACAGTTATTTGTCAACTTCAAGTACAACTTTACAAAGGATTGAACCCAACTGCAACGCAAGTATGGCATAATGGAATTGAAGGTAAAACAATGAG
>JAQGCM010001437.1:0-15301 GCA_034699705.1 Hymenaphorura dentifera | reverse complement strand
TCTGACATAGATAAACTAACAGCTTTAACCGAATCTTACCAGAAGGAAAACCACGAATTGTACAGTCAGCAGAAAGCTAAGCAAGTATGTTTTGATTTTGCGTTCACCTTCATGAAATTACGACACTCACAAAGCATTCTTAGAGTTAAACTAGACGGGCAGGACTTTAGGTGTCGTATCAATTTAGTTTATTTTCCTGGCGGATCTGACTCGAACTCTGCATCAGCGTAAGCAACAACTTGCTCAGTTTCATCCCCGAGCGGTCTTAACGGTGGGAAACCAGGAAACTGAGCTGGTCTCTTTTGTGGGGGTCGAGGTAGTTTTCCTGGAGTCGCTGGAGCACCTGTGTCAACCTTCCGTTTTAGCGCTTCCGTCAAGCCAAATGCCAAAGCTCTGACTGCATTAAATGTTTCTTCGCCAACTGGTTGGATCTGTGCAGCCGGAAGAGCAAATCCATAACGCCCAGTATCTCTCAGTTCAAATGTATACGAATATTTGATCCCTGCTCCTCCTGAAATTGCACGGTATAGTTTGATATTATATCTGGTTCAGGGTTCACATTTTTGTCGAAGGTAAATTTGGTGACATATTGCAAATTTGAGGATTGATTTGCTTACCCTTTGCCCAATCGTCAGATCCACCGGCTGCTGAGTACAAGAGGTCAGGTGCAGTCCCTAGTTTATATCTAGTTCCATAAGTTTGCTCCAGAGCAGTTTTTCCTTTGAGTGCTAGACTATAGAGTTCTTTGTAGTCGGCCGGCTTCTGTCTGCCAAAACCCCATGGAACCAACAGCAGTTGTGAGTAGGAGTGAAATGTTAAATACATTTTGATTTGATTTCTTCTGGCAAGAATTGCATTTGAGACAGCTAGGGTTTCTGGCTCAGAAAATGCTGTCGGGCCCTTATAAATATCAGAGCAAGGATCGGTGGAAGTGCCTTCTCCTCCCCATTGGAAACCCCAGTTTCGGTTAGGGTCAACACCACGACATCCGAGATAGGAGCTGGTTCGTGATCGTGTTTTCCTCCAGAATCGGTCATTCGTATGGGTGTACTCGTAACCGTCGACGTTGATGACTGGCACAATATACCTTTTGTGGAAAATAATTATTACATATTGCAATATTTGCATAAATGTTGAAATACCTTAAAGCATGCGATTCCTCTACAACTCTAAACTTAAGATTTCCAGTCTAACTTTCGAATTTCGCTTCGCCAAACCTAGCAAGTTAATGAATTAAGATTTTTCTCACCAGTCAAATTGATCGAGAAGCTCACGATTCCTGGTGGAATCCGTGACCAGAGCATTCATAATGTACATGGCAGTGGCTGGGGAAATCCATTCTCTAGCATGCATCCCTCCATCAATCCAAATCGCCGGCTTTTCTGCTCCTCCGCTTGAAATTTTTACAAGCATAATGTCACGATTTTCAGTTGATTTCCCCACGGATTCTACGGTCACTAGAGGCCCACCACTTGTTCGAGCGCCCTCGCTCAAGAACCGACAATAATTGACAATATCTGCAGTCAAAAATGCGATACATAATTTGGTTAAGGTTCGCAGTATGAATAATTAGAGTAGAAAGCCTACCATTGTATCGGAAGTAGTTTTTAAAATTCATTCTAGGCTTAGTCCCTCCTAGCTGCCTTCCTTCGATCTCTTCTTCGGGTTGCACATTCTCTATTTTGAGCACTTCATCGACATCATGAATTATAATGTTATGGTCAACGCCAAGCTCAGTGAGTAGACTTCGAACGTGGGGCATTATTCGGGGTGAAGCCAGTATATCCGTGGTTTCATTTAGTCTCGGGTAAGTCCAAAAGTGAACGCCTGTCAAAAAGGAGAAGAATGGAAAATGTTAGTCATTTTAAAATGTTAAGCTGCTCATATTTTTTGCAAACGACCTAATTAGTTCATTATTGCAGAAGTATGCTCATTATCTTTCGCAAGAAGAGTTTAGGTCGAAACTTTCACGGGCAATTTTTTGAGCAAGAACCAATTGTATCAAATAATTCCAAAAAATTTTCGTTCTTGCAAAGTGTACAACATTTCCTATTGGGTCTAATGGATTGATTGGCCTCTTCAGTGACTTCCTTCGCTTTCTTGCCCCGACAAAGGACCACAATTTGTAAAGTGCCCAACCGCAGTTGGTCTTATATTATTATGAACCAACAAGCCAGAAAAGTTGCAGTTGGATTTTTTTTCATACCGTTTTTTCCATCCAAACTGAGCATCAAAGCCTCAACTGTTTTTGATTCGTCAATCGGATTTGTACGCAGAAGTTTATAACCAGCATATGACTTCTTTCCAATTTGCTCATCATTCCTGTTCGGTATTCCACAAACAGAGACTGCGAGTAAGGCCATTCCGACACATATTAGCAGTGGCACTGTTGACATATCTAAGGAATAAATTGAAAAAATAATTCGGTATTTTTCGAATGACTTTTTTATGGTTATTTTATGGCTATTTTAAAAACATTTAGAATATCTTCGAGGACGTAGTTTTGTCCCGGAAACTGAATATTCTGCATTAAGTTTCCGGAAGTATTTTTTTGTTAAAAATTCTTCCACAGCTAAATTGTGGAATGTCTGTGTACCTGCAGCTTTTCGAAGCAAACTATTCGTTCTACATCCGTGGACGAGTTGTTGAACGAAATGTGTGAACTTGACACTCACTTTGATTAAAAGTGAGTGAGCCTTGTGAAGGGGAAACTTTTATGTACTTTCCTGATTTGGAAATCTGGAATCCATGATTCCCTACAGAGCAAGACTTCGCGCAGATTGGAGATTTAATTAACTAATGCGGTTTATGTTGAAACGCGTCATTCATTGGTAATATTTTATACTAAAAAACGAGCTATTTGCAAACGGATTAGTTTACTATTTGCAACTGAATTTAACAATACTCCCAGATCATTTGTCCCTACTCTTTTGTGTAGGAGTTTTTCAGAAAGCTCTGAGAAGTGCTTACCTTTGGAATGAAATAGGCTCGTATTCAGTGGAACTAGAACTTCAATTTGGCAAGAGTTTTCTAAAGCTCCTACAAGTTTAGTAGTTCAACAAATAGTTCGACTGGAGAATGAAATGTTGATGCCATAATTTGTGCTTTTTATACATTTGATCATCTTTGCTTTTTCTGGGCATTCTTTTGGAATGCAAATTTTTTTGTTGTGAATACATATTACGAAATGAGAAACAACAGATGTGTATCTATTTCAACAAAACCTCGAATTTTATTATTTTGTTTTTGGAAAAATGATGGAAAGGATTTTGGGGAACTTGTACACGATGCCATTCATCTCATCCGATCCCGAACTTGATTGAAATTATCTCTTTTGTTATGATAATTTTTGCAAAACTCGTTCATTTTAGGCATTCCATGACAAAGTGTTATTGTATTAAAAAGCTCAAAATGTGTAATTAGGTGTAGGTGAGACAAAATGTGTCAATGTAAAATGCAAATGGTATCAATGATGAAATCATAGCGAACTAAGGTAAAGGTACGTGTTAAGTGCACACAAGTGCAGTGCACAGTGCAGCAGTCGCCAATTCTATCACACATTCAATGAATAGGATAGCTCAAATCAGAAGTAGATCAAAACTGCACTGTTTTGTTTCACATGCAATCAGATTTAACTTCAGCGTAATACAAACGCATGGGCATGGATTACTTGCTTGATTTTTGACAGTTTTGAGCAAACTTTGTCTATCAAGTGAGTTTTTCTAATGGATATTTTTCTTTATTTGATACATTTTTGTTCAATGTCAGCTAACTGTCTAAAAATGTAACTTGCGGACAGGTCTTCCAACCTCGGAAATATCAGTCTGGTCGGGCGCTGATGATTACGTTTCAATGAGAACCTTTTGAAAGTGAATCGACGGACTTCCGGAAACACCAGCTTAGCCTTGCGTTATTTGCATTTATAACGATGCACGTTTACCAGGGATAAAGCGCTTAATTCGACAATTGAAGTTTGTTTAATTAAATCGAATAGCCGTTGGTTGGATGGTGTTGTATTCATCACTCTGCGTTCCATTGGCTACATATTGTTGAGAGTTTTTCTGAGGAAATTTTAGATGTTCGTCTAGTTTTATATTTAGTCTGGTGGTTTACAGTTTAGCCCTTTAACTTTTAAAACGCTTTTGATATTTGATCGACCACTAAATGTTGGGGTTTTATGGAGCGTGCGAAACACTTTGATTTCAAGTCTGTCATTTAAGAGGGTTGCGTCTGCCTGAGTGGGTTTTGAAGACAGATATTGTATTAAGCAAAATTATGTTTTGGATGCCTGATTGGACAATATCGTATTGTTGTACAGAGTATTATGTTTGAAGGCACTGATTTGTGTATCTCGACACGACTTGTAGTACCATTACCATCTTCATTTGGAAAAAAAAATGTTGAGGGATCAACTTCATGGATTTTGTTTATTCAGCTTGAACAGAAACAGACCCGGAAAGAAATAATAGGAATAATACAGCTTGACTTAAATTAAGAAATTAGTCGTAACTAGTTTTCAGTGTCAAAATTGTTTGGTGAAGTTGTTCTACAATGTACCTAATTAAATCCAGTACGCCCATGTCAACAGCATATTTTGAGGAAAAGTTAAACACTATTTCGGCAAATTTTACTCTCGCAAGGTTGAAAAGCATACGCAATATTTTTTGCTGTTAGGCTTGTCCTCATAGACTGAAGCCGCTTCCTGATTTCCTGGACAGGCTTGCATGCAATTCATTTCTGTTGAATACGGAACTCGGTAGTGATCTAGTGTGTTTGGAGCCCTTTCCACGTTGCAATGACAGACGCCTTTAGAATCGCATTCTGGACCTTTACGGAATCCGTCCACAAAGCCCAAAGGCCCGGTTGCTACCGAATTCGTTTTCATCGGTGGACATAATGTGGATTTGCAGAGATCAGGTGGCTCTGCACAGCTCTCAAATCCGTCCATTGCAGTTGCCTTCAAATTTAGTTTTTTTAAATGTTTACAAATGACTGGCATAAACGTTAGTTAAGATTATTTGGAGATCTTACCAATTTTGTTTGGCAAAACGCTGTTAAGGCTACATATATTAAGAACTTCATTGCCTCAGACTGAAAATACAAGAACTGCAGAAATACTTTCCGTAGAAATGGATGAATAGTTTTGATGCGTTCCAATCCAGAAAGTTTTCGTGACAAAATGAAAAAAACACGCATTACAGAGTTATGGATACCATTGTGCTGTCACTGGTAAAGGCTTTTGAAAAGCACAATAGACAAAGTTGAATAATGTATTGGGGTCGCGAAGTTTTCGAGTTCATCGATTTCGCACCATTTCGCCTTTGAATTTATCTTACAGCTGTCTGCGAATTTTAATGCGATTGAATTCACCATAATCCCCTCCTGATTCGATTAATTACAGAACCCTGCATTACATTTGGTGGAGTGGCTGAATGTTGTGTGCAATAAATAAATATTTGTCTTTCTCATGGTCATTTAGGATGAAGCTCACGCTAAGGAGCATGAATTGATGGATCAAATAAGTCGTCTCAAGACGGAGATTGCAACGGTGAAACTCAAGAATCTACTACCGACCAAACAAGACCATGCAGCTCAGCTCTTTCAGAAGAAAGAACTCGATCAACTCAAAGCAGAATCGTCTTCTAAATCTCAACAGCTTTTCGACTTACATCGTGAAATTGCTCGTCTTAAACTTGAAGTAAATGCGTAATTCGATTCCTTTTCGATTATATTTTCTTCACTTTCTTCAATTCGAGTTTGATTGCGTCAGTAATTAACAAACGCTATGCAGCTATAACACCTATGTACTGTATATAGCTTAATTTTATTTCCATTGAAATTAACACGAACATATCTAATACCAAGGCTCTGGGAGATCTCCATTTACAAATCCATTGTCATGTTAATCCATCTGCTATCCAGGAGAGTGTGAACTAGAAATTCCAATTGTCCACACCTTACACAACAGATTGTAATTGGAATACTTTAGGTGTATTTTGAGTTTTATTTTAGGAGTCTTAGGAAGCTAACGAGTAACAGAACATCCGTTTCAGAAAATAACCCACAAACCAATTAAGCATTTCTGTATTTTTTCTTACGTTTTATAACTCAGGGATTGTCGGAATTGTAATCAGTTTTTTAGGAATGCACTACGCAAGAACTAAAACTGCAACTAAAATAACCACGAGCTATTCTGAATACGCCCAAACACCAGCCAGGAATAATTCTTTTGTCCGTTTAATTCAGTGTCTAATTATACTAAAATAATGCACTGTTTAATTTGCTTCAGTAAATTGATTAATTCAAAAATATTTCCAGGCAAACCGACCGAAAAGTGCAGCAAGTGCAAAGCAGCCTATCCAGAAAGTTGCGATTTTGTCGCAAGAGAAGGAGAAAGAATACCAAAGAAATGTGAAAGCGTTGCAGAAACAAGTTCGGACACTTCAAAAAATTATCTACCACAAGGATCCTTCATCTGCTATGAGTTCATCTGCGACTGCTACATCGTTGAAATTCGGAAGTCAAGACAAAGACTTGGAACTTTTCGCAATCGATGATGCAACTGATCAAACCCAGCAACTCAAAGTTCTTGAAACTCGAATAGTTGAGCTTGAGGGAGAACTTGCAAGGGCCGACTCTGCATCCAATGAGAAACTCAAGGAATTTCAATTAAAATTTACAAATTTAAGAGTACGTATTTTTTTCTTCGTATTAATTTTTTTAAATGCAATGAGCATGCTACTAGCTACTAGCATGCTACTTCAAGATTTGAAGCAGCATAATATAAAACTTAGTTATCAATAGCTAATTCAAATTTTTAGATTAAAAATGAAGAAAGGATCAAAGATCTCGAGAAAAGACTTGAAGAAAGCGAAAGCCGAACCAAGGCTCCCGAACTTCTACTTCTTGAAGAATCAAATTTAAAGCTAGAACGCTGTCAAACCGAGATTTCACAATTAAAACTTGAAGTTGGTCGATACAAGCGAGAATTTGAAATCGCTGCTAAAAGTTCGGTCGTAAATTCCTCTGTTCAAGCAAATGCGAAGCAGGACGCAGGCACGCTGAGCTTGGCCATAAAATCCTTTAAGGCCGAGTTAAGTGAAAAAGAGAAAGAATTAATTCGCACAAAGAAGGAGGTTGCAGATTTACGAAAAACAAATCTTCATTTGAAAAGAGAAAGGGAGAAGTATCTCACATCCAGGGGCTCGTCGAATGTATTTTTGACTAAACCTACACCTTTAAACCGGGCCAAGTCTGACTTGGTGCAGTCAGCAACTGTACATGCTGCGCCTTCCCGGAAAAAGAGTGAACCTCTAAGAAGTAAATGAAAATTACTACTTTAGAAGTTTTGTGGTGTCAAATTTAAAAATCAATTATCAAGATATGTTTATCATTTTACAGGAATGATAATTTAATTCAATCTATTTAAATCTTTTTCATTCAGAGCCAAATTCGGCCGGGGCCGGAGCGACTCAGATTATAAATTCGGATGCCATTCAGATGCTGCAGTTGACCCTTGAGTCCGAACGTTGTGAATTTGAAGAAATTGTAAACCAGAAGAATCGGCTTCTTGTCGAAAAGGAAAATATGGTAATCCTTAATCTAGTGACAAAGTGTATTCTATTGACATTAACATCATTACTTTGCAAAATATTGCGACAACTTTTGTTGGTTGCTGTGTTTTATTTTCAGATCGCAGAGCTGAAACAAAAATCGCAAAACTTGCAAAAGATTGATTTATTGAAGACACGAAAGAATTCTGAAGACAACACTCAATTATTGGAGGAATTGAGATCTCGTGTCACAACCCAAAACAAAGTTATTCTAACACTAAAGGAACATATAACTTCAACCAGTGGCTCTCAAGCTGAGCTGATTGCCTTAAGAAAGGAAAAAGGAGCCATGGAATTCAGAATCCGTGAACTTGGCCAGCAGCTCGCGCTAGCGAAAACACTTAGCAAACCCGTGAGTTTTATCAATTTAGTCATTGTCAACAATTCTTGTGTGCTTTATAGGCGAGGCTATTGCATTATATTACGTATTGTGATAGAATTGTCTTAATTTGAAGAGAAATTTTGTTCCAGGATAACGAAATCCTATCAGATCTTTCGGAGAAAGTTGACAGTCTCAACTCTCGTTACCAATACCGTGAGAAACAATTAGACACACTTCTCAAAATAGCCGCTAAAAATGGTTCATATTCGTCCAGTCTAGTCAACGACCTTGTTCTTGGAAATTCAACTCTGGAAACTGAAATGGGCCTCTTGTCGCCCACCACGTCTATGCAGTTGTATACTGATCCAACCGAGATGGACATGTAATTATAAAAGTTACTCACACTTTTTAATTTGTTAATGTAAGTAAACTGCATTCACTTTTTCTGACTTCTTGCTTACTTCTACAATCCTACGATTAAGTTACTATTTTTCTACGATGAAGTATTTACCATGTGAAACATATTAGGATTTTTAAGTTTAATGTATGCACAAATACTTAAGTGAAACATTTTTACATCTAAACTTTTAGTTAGCCAAGGACTTACAAAAACCCTAATTATTTAAGCACAATAAAATGCATGAGTTTTAAAACTGGTTGCGTTTCTGTTAATCATGTTTTTTTTCACATACCCGGGATATGACAGAAATACTACGGCTTTTGAACCAAGTACGATTCGATTAGATAAATAGCAGCCCGTTGATGATTAATTTTCAACAAAGTTCCCAAGTTTATGCTCGTAAACAGAAAATAATCTTTTTTTAATTTTGTTAGACTTTTCAAACTATTATTTCTACAACAATTAGAGAAGCAACTACAACTAGAAACACTTCCCAATAATGTTCCCATAATATTGAGACTAAATTTGGTTAAATTGAGACAATTTTGAACAGCTCTTGAGATAAGTAAATTCTCCAGCCAGGTTTTAGTGGACAGGGTGTTAATCCATTGACAACTTAGCGTTGTTTCTCTGAAAGTGAAAGATGAGAAGAGCGGCTCCGCCGAAAACTGCACTTGTAACTTGATTCCAGCCAAAGTTTGAGTCTTCTTTCTTGCCAAATACATCCTGAAAAAGCAAAACAGATTTATCTTTAGGAGGGTGGAGGAAATTAGGAGTATTTATTTAGGAAAACATAATATTATTGTGTTTTCTAATTCACGGTTTGTTTCACAGCTGTATTAAAAAATATCTTACCAAGCCAAAGTTGACGTTCCTGGAGTTCGACAAGTCTTCAGAGCGCTCATTTTGCATCCTTGACAATGTGTCTGCATCAGGCTGCACGGTTTTCTCAAGAGCTTCCCGGATTTGATCTCGAACTTCAGCACGTACGAAGGTTCGTCGCATATCATCGCGGGCTGCCCTGGTGCTATCTTGGCGAACTCGATCTTCTCGAACAGCTGAGCGAATTGCTTCTCGAGTCTCGCGTGCAACGCTGAGCTCTGGTTTCGGAGACATTCTTTGTTCGTCTTCGCGAACAAGTCGTCGAGATTCCTCACGGACTCGTCGACTATCTTCTGTGAGTCGGTTTTCAGGAGCGATTCTTCGAGATTCCCTTGATCGTTCTGAGGACACTCTTCTATCAACTCGCCGATTTTCAACATCTCGAACTCGTAATTCGTCCCGCACTGAGGACCTCTCGCCAGAAATTCTTTCAGTATCACGAGCAGAGCGCTCGGAGCGGACAAATCGTCGTGCGTCATCATTAGCCCTGACAGTTTCGACAACTCGACGGTTGGCTTCCTCTCGCCGTGTAGAAATTCTCCGATCGTCAGCTCGAACTCGATCTTCTTGCACGAGTCTTCGTGTTGCTTCACGAGATCGAACGGTGTTTTCTAATGTTCGGCGAGCTTCAAGACGATTTTGATCTTGACGGACTTCTCGAAGTGATTCGACTCGCTCTTCTCGGACAAGTCGTCCAGAGTTTTCTATTCTCGTTCTTCTCAGATCGTCTCGGCCTTCACGAACAGTTCGTCGTGAATTGTCCTCGCGTACAATCTCTGGAGAAATTCGACGTGTTGCTGTTGCTTCGCGTTCTCGTACCTCTCGGACAACTCTTCGGGTTTCCTCTCGATTCTCTGCAACCCTACGGGTTTCTCCTCGATTCTCTGCAACTCTTCGGGTTTCCTCTCGATTCTCTGCAACCCTTCGGGTTTCCGATCTGACTCGATCTTCTCGTACTAGTCTTCGAGTTTCACGTTGAACTCGACCTTCGTTGGCCGAAGCTTGGCGGTAAGTATTTCGCTCTTGGAGGAGCTGTCGTGTTTCTCGGGAAATTGCCCCAGTTTCAATTTTCCTTGCAGGGGTTTCACGTTCAAGACGTACTCTTGAGCTGTCCTGTCGAGTAAATCTTAGATTTTCGGTTCGATCTTGGCGAGTCGTCTCTCGACTAATTCGGCGAGATTCTTCCCGAGAACGCGAGTCAGATCGAGACAATTCATTCCTTGTCATTGGAGAATTTGTCCGACTTCGGGTATCGCGTTCAGCTCGAAAGCTACGCCCGTCAAATTCATTTTTAGTCGATCGAATGCGATCAGCTTGGATACGAATTTCGTTACGAGTTTCCGCGAATCTGTTCTCACCGAGCACTTCCGCCCTGGCGAAACTTCGATTTTGTTGGATGATGCTTGCCAAAATCACAAGTGTGAAAGCCAGTAACGAAATTGTCTTCATTTCAACCAAAGCAAACGTGTGTTGAAAGTGAGCCTACTTTTGCCGGTTGTGAATTATGTGTGTAAAAGGGGCAGGAATTTGGTATCAGCTTAGTTTAGATTTTTGAAAAAAGTTTGGAGAAAGTTTTAGTAAAAGTTTATCCCTTGCTCTCAGAATTTGGTCTTCTTCGAGGCGAGACTAAAGTGAATCTTGGAAGAGTTGACCCTCTGCTTTTATACAAAAAATATCAAGTACGGCGCAATTCAACTTGGAACACATGAATATGCATGAACATTTTGTGTCGCCTATCCAAATTGAATCAGGAAAATGAATTGAGATTATGTGGGCGGCAAATAGAAGGTTAAAACAGTCTTAAAAGAGTGGACAAATTGGAAAATAGGTGAGCCAAGTGTGAAATTTCATTGAGAAATTGAACATGAGAGCAACCAACCGTCTTATCGCACTCGAAACACTCGCCGAGCCTCCATTCTCTCCCAATGGCCGAATTCTAGAAATAGCACAAATGGCTACACTTTTTCAACTGACGTATTTCACCCTCTTTTGTACTTCATAAAATTTGGGAGAATTACGTGCGGTCTGGGTGCTGATACTGGTTGGTTCGTGCGTCATCCTGGTTTCGTTTTACAGTAAATCGAGTTGAAATTGCATTAGAAAAATTACGAGCCACTGATTTCTCTCATCGTTTGGTTTTGGTCCTCCAAATGACTCGATTTGTACTTTTCCATTATGTATTACGCAATAAGAAAGGGCCAAGTGGCATCAATGAAAACACGATCGAATTCCCATCGCCAAATTCTTTAATTTTTCACATTTAGAATATTTTGTAATACACGTTGGTAACAAATTACGTGGGACATTCAAGCTAAGGAAGAACTAATATTAAAAATAATAATGACTACAACTGCATACTAAACGCTGCTGGCTGGTACATGCAAAATTATATCGCACTAAAAGGAGATATTTTGTACGAGTTCATTCTTGCCAATTGACTAACGCATCAAATTCTAATTGCGAAATGACTATATTCTTCGTGTACTTTTAGTACACTACTGCTTCTTGGCCTTAACTAGTTGGAAATGTTGGAATGTGTTCAAGTTGAGGGATTTTGACGATTGGAGCAAGTAGAATTAGCCAGCGACTTTTCCTGGGGCAGAAACTTTCTCCAATTGTTTCCCTAAGTACTCCCTAAACAAACAAATAAATTTCTTGCTCAATAATTTTTAAGAAAAACAAATGCATACCTTGAACGATTTTGCTATTGCTTACCAATTGTGGACCATCAATTTCTGAACGCACAACAGAGCCTCGTATCTCACATTAGGTTCTTCATGCACCAGCAAACCCATTACGACCGTCTTCCCACCAAGTTGCTCAATTACACTAAAAAATATTTTCAAAATTAAGGCTAATTCAATCTGTCAAAAGGTTTTAAAAATAAAGTCAAAAAATTTGGTTACGTTTTTCCTCGAGGATAGTGCCGAACAAATTCCCCAATGTCGTAGGCAGCAACGCTAAGAACTAAGGGATCCTTGCTGGTCTCCAGAAGTGTGATGAGGATTTTCAGCAATTCGTAATTTTTGTCAGTAAGCTTTTGGGCATTCTCCCTCCAAAATTTCTCGGACTTATGCACAGGTGACCATTCCAATCGACCGGATTTAATCTCAGAGGTGTACTCGTCAAAGCTGCTCAAGTCTAAAATAGACTCCTGAAGTTTTTCCACAAGGTACTTGATATCCGCCTCAATATCTTCATCCTCAAATTTCCTTTGTTGCAACAGATCTAAATGCTTCAGAATTCTGGCTTGTACCATTGCAACGCAATGCTCTTTACAAATTTGAGGTTCTTCGGGCTTCTCAATCAGATTTCGCAAAACCGCAACGACAATCCGAGTTACTTTCTCCTTCACAGTGTCACTCAATATGTCTGCCAAGATGACTATTACATTGAACCTGTAAGCCAATGAGTTTTGAAATTAAGTTTCTACGTTCTCAACGAATGTTATAGCAGAAAGCTAATAGCGAAAAAGGTCACTAGAAAAAGCGAAAGAAATTCAACAAAGGTTCATTATTTTCATCAAACTGACTTGTTCATTTTTTCGGCCAGTGTCGGATTGAATGTTAGCACCCAAATGCAAAACGCCAGTTGATATTGTATTTGGAAATTATGACGCCCAGAAAGAACAGAAATGAGGGTTGAGATTCCATCGACTGCAACGAAGGCGAAACGGTACTCATCAACTCTTAGCATCATTTGGAGACACCGCCCAACAGATTGAATGTACTCTTGTTCCTGCAATAAGAAGCCCGCTATTAATATACATGGCTTCTGATAAATTCTCAATGAACATTTGAGGTGTAGAATTACAGTCAAATGAAGATAAATGTGATTCATATCTAGACAACTTTCTGCAATACGAAATATAGAATTTTACAATCGAGTTATTAAGTCCCACTTTCCTAAGAATGACAATCAGGATAAAACTGCGATACCAGATACAATTAACAATGTACATTGGCAGTATGGAAATTAAATTTTGCGACTTGATCAAGTGTAAGATATTCCATTTGTGCTTTAATTGTTAAATATAATGTGCAACCTTGCATATTCACATTCATTTGAATGCATGAAAGGAGACAGAAATGCGACAATTCCTGCCACATCATATATACTCCAACTGAAATTGCTCAAAAACGAGTCTCATAGTTTTGGTCACTTGTATTGCTAACACCCTAGCGCGACAAGCACATCACCTATTATTATGAGTAAGCAATATAATTTATTGTTTATTCGTCATCACCCTTCTCACAGAAGGTGAAGAGTATTGTTCACTTAAGTTTCGACTTTATTTATATTTACAATATCAAAGCAATCATAACGTAATGTTCGACTTGTCTGGAACGGACAACGCGAAGAGTTGATAAGTTTCAGAGTAAGAATCCGATAATGCTGCTAACTCCAAGTTTTGCAACTAAATATTGCAATTCAGATTCCAAAAGCAAAACCAATCTAACGAAGACTTCGAATCGAAACTTTGCTAGATATCTATGAAATTGTAGAATTAAATATTCCTACCAAAATCATCAAAATTTTGTAACTTCCTTTTATCGTGTTTGATTAGTTTGCTATACATTCTTTAATTACATCAGTCCTTATCAGATTTTATGTCGCAAGCATTCAGAAACTCTTCGAGCACTTTGTCTACACATGAACTGTTCACAGTGTTCAAAGTCACAAAAATCTTCAAAAAGTTATGTTCTCTCCAAATTGGTTCGAATTACTGGTATTCTCAGTTAAGTATGCGCAATTTTTTAGGGCAATACCTTACTATTGGGACGAAGACCAAAACATACTTTGCTATCAAAATAATGCGATAGGATGGAGGTTGACCGCTTCATGCTTATGGGCTCACCATTTCATCGTGATAATCGTAACTTTGCGAGCTTTCATGAAATCAACTGCGAAAATTGGAGAATACACCTACCATTTCGTATACTTGGTTGCATTTTCAACTCCCGTTCTCCTACAATTTGTGTTATTTCAAAAAGGAAAACAACTTGCTCTAGCCATAAATCGTTTCGTCAAGTACTTTCGGAAGTTAGAAGGTATGTACAGCTAACAAATTTCCATACAAACTTCAGAAACTTGAAAGGTTGAATTAATAACTGAATTTTATGACTACCAGCAACTTTTCGGAAACCGACTGCACCGCCATGGAGAATCGGATGTGAAAATGGCCTCAAATTTCTACCGTTGGTAGCAGTTAGTCAACCACTTCTGTGCATGGCAGTTTTCATTTTCTACAATTCAAACTGGTCATTCCTACTGACTTCACTGCTTCCAAAACAAAATCAAACATTTCTGACATTGACGATTGTACTAATTCCGCACTTTTGGATGGCAGTAGAGGCTTATGCGACGGCCCTATTTTGCACAATGGCACTCGCCATTTACGTCTACAATGTGACATTTCTAGCGGTTGAAATGAGGTTACAAACATTTCTAGAATTCTAAGTTCAATTTCAATCAAATGATGAAGAAATCCAAAAATTAAAATATTCAATGCTAACTTCGAAATTTCAGGGTGGGCAGATCCAGCATGCATTCGAAAGATATTTTGCGACAAATTCACCCAGGTCTTTACATCTACAGGTGTTTGCAAGTTCTGGCAAACTCTTCCAATGATATATTTTGTGACTATTTTTTAGTAATCAATCATTATTTAACCCTTTGCTGTACGGTAATGTGTTCTTTTGTTTGCATTCATTTGTATTATGAATTGTCAATTGTTACACTCAATGCGATTATATCGGTTGGAATGTTTTCCCTCGCCTATCTTCTCACGACGCACATGAAACTTGGTGACTACAACAAATGCTCTGCTCAGCTCAAGATCTCTTGGCAGCGAGGCATTAAGAAGAAAGAAATCAACTCAGTTCTAGCAATTAAATACATCAAATCTTGCACAACGTTCAAGGCTAATTTCGGAAGTATGGGTTACTTTCAAAAGTCGATGACGACTGTGATCGTGGGTAGGATTATTTACTACACGTCCAAAACTCTACTAATTTCGAAAGAAAACTCTTAATTCGCATTGATAATGCAAGAAAATAAAGTAATAGTAAAACTACATGACAC
>JAQGCM010001436.1:0-15302 GCA_034699705.1 Hymenaphorura dentifera | reverse complement strand
AACTCAGGGGACCTAGGGGTGTTCACACACAAAAGCCCACCTTCCTACGCGCAACTGCGTTCTGCCGAATTTGTTCCAAAGTTTTATTACATAAAAGTAAAGTTTCTGAATAAAAAAACAAGACCTCCGTACAGGACTGTTCTAGTTTAGCTTAGCGAATAATTACGCGAATTAAATTGAATGTTAATTGAATGTTGTACATAAACCTAACCGGACACATCGCTTTCACTGCAAATTCTCAAGAACAGACAAGACTAGTTAGTGCCGACAGGCAAGGTTACACCGCAAACTGTCCAAAAAATCTAACAGCTATTTTCTGCTCTAACATTTTTTATTTTTACACTTTGCAGATCTCAACTGGCATCTTTGAAGGTTATTAGAAAAGTTAGAATCCAGATTCTAGACCAGACCTACCAAATACCCAGTAATGGCGTCGTTTAAAGTCGAAATTAGGTCGAGTTTGTTCTTCTCTGCTCTGAAAAATATCCTGACTAAACAAAGCATTCCCCGCATAATAAATATTGCGTCGTTTTTAATATGCTTTTTTTTTTAATTATGCAATTTGCAAAACCAAAGAGTCTGCCGGCCGGAACTAAAATTGCGTTTCTCGCTGTAGTCGCAGTGGTCTGGCGTTTGTCATTAAGCATCTCCTGCCTGAGTACAAGCTGCTGCATGACACTGGCAATTTGAAAACCTTTCGTCGTGTCTGGCATTGACAAATAAAACAAACTGTGAAATAAAACCATTCCATAATTTCGTTGTGAGTCAAAGTCAAAATGAACATTAAAATTGCAAGTACTTTATCATCCGGATCAAGTCCAAACTCCAACAACAACAACCAACCGATTTATATAACAGCCGCGCATTTCCTGTCCTCAACCGCAAACAATCTGTCACGCTGTCACCAATTCAGATTCTCATGCGTCAACACACAAGTTGAACCCAGCTTTCTTCAGGTTCTGATTTTGTTTCGTCTTCGGTTTATTTATTCTTCAACGAACGTTGTACAACAGTTTTCTTTTCGGCTCTAGATCTGAAATCTGTGCCATTTAGCCATGAAATCGTGAAAGGATAAACTTCGTGATGCACGTATTTTCAAAAATTGAACGGTGAAAGTCTGTCAAAAGGAAGAAATCTTTAACATAACAAATTTCAGGCTTCAACTGACTCCTCTTCACAACATCATCATTTGTACATTGTACATAATATATAAAGGTCGTTCGTCCTAATCGAATTATTCGACGACATTCATATTCGGCGTTGCCCCTTAAAAACTCCAACATTTTTTCAATATACTGAATAAGTTATAACTTCAATCGTTTGCAGAGGCATGTTAACAACATGCTATTGAATTTTGTTTCCGCAAAATCACCAGAAACGGAAACTACGTACAAATTTATTCTTTGAAGTTTGGCTTGGGGGTCCTCAGATTTTTGTGCATGAAGTGCTAATGCTCAGTAAACATTTTCATGTCTTGATTCTTGAAACTTCTGAAGAAAAGGTTGCAATTGCAATCGATTATTTTTCTTTAACCATTTTGGTCCAAAAATTCCGATATTGCTATTAAAGCTTATGCGGATTTGCGGCTTCCAGAGCACAACAATTCAACAATAGTCGGTCTAATCGCTGCGATAAATAATAATAGTTACGCGAAACTTTCATTGGCATCACATTCGCAATGCAATCCATTTTCTACGCATTAATTTCTATAATGAATCGCTTTTAACCAACCTTACAAGCAAGAGTTTATTAGAGTGTGCAAATCAATTATAGTATTAATTTGATAGCGTAAACCACATTTTTATTGAAAGAAAGAAAAATTCTAATAAAAGAAAGCAATCAGAACTTGAAATCTTTTGAGCGGTCGGCCACTAATACCACAAATGCGGTCAGGGCCCATATTCTACCCAGTAATAGATATTAACATTTTATTGCAAACTTCATATCCCAGGAATAGGTAATTAAACCGGTCTGGCTTCCTTGGCGAATTACCCTTTATAGGCTTTCTCTACCGAAAATATTATTTTACAGCTCTCATATTCGGCTTCCATCTGTACATTAAGAGCAAAGTTAATTGCAAAAAAAAATATTGTCCAAACTCTTGCTTAAGAATTTTGATCAAATTCTGCAAATGCAATGAATGCTCTGGATCTGGATCACCAGAGGAGGTATCAGAAGAATAGTGGAAGATGAAGTCTGCGATGAGGTATTTGCTGTTGGTGTGAGTAAATTGAGAGCACTTGAGTAAATCTGCAGGAGTTAAAAGAAGAAGATGCCAGGCAAGCAAGGCTAGGCAACCCCATCATTCCAAAATTCCATGCCATGACATGCCAGCCAAGCCAGGCAGGCTTGTTTTCGACGAACAACTTTCCCCCTAAGGTTTTGGCTGTGGCTGGTGGTAAATTTCTCCAGGAGTTTCGGTGTTCCGCTGATTCTGACAGTTTCGTGTAAAACTTGAGGAGGGAAGACGGGTAGTCTGAAGTCTGTCAGGGCTTTGGTTCAGTTCAACGATAGAATCTTGAACTAAAACATCTAACCAGAAAGGAATGAACCAATTTTTTCTTACACGACGTAAACTCAGCGAGTGTGTAACTCTTTCATTCATTCGCCAATTTTTCCATCATTCGTTTTTTACTTTCCTTTCATATGGATATTTTATGAGTAATTCAATTTAATCCCATAAAACTTGCTCAGCCGATTCTTCTAGTTCTATTTCTTTACAAATTTTTTGGATCTTTTAGTCCTGGGAATTTTGGTGCACAAATAGTAATACATTTTGGTATTGAGTCGGAAGTATTGAAGAAGCCAAAAATTGAAATGCTGCACTCATCGGCGTTTGTCTGTGCGTAGAATGCGTCCTTCTTTACCTGAAAAGTCAGTGAAAAACCTTTGAAAAGTTATTGACGCTAAAAGTTTTAAAAGTTCAGGTGTGCGTGGCGTGCAGGTGAAAACTAGACTTTTTACTTAACGTAAGTAATATTTTTTGTTATTCTTTTTTATAGCAAGTTCTAAAAGTGCACTGCCTGCCAAACTCCTTAGACTTTGAGGAAGTCTTGGGAGGTCAATTTTGCACGACAATTCTGTTGATTTAAAAAAATGCAAATGCATTTTGTTATCAATATTTAATTTACTAATGGAAGTTAGGTGTGGTTAGGGATTGGAATCTTGCAGTTCAATTAAGTAGAAAGCTCTTAATTAATTTATGAAAATAATCTCTTGTATTTTATGAGCGACGAGTGCGTGTTTTGTCTGAATCCTTAGGTCATCATAAATTGGTGTCTGCATGCATGCATACGAGTTAATCCCTGGAATCCACCAAAACAAAACACTCTGGGCTCAAATCACCTTGGGTTTGCATTGCGTGATGGCATCAAATTTAACGGTTTGCAATTAATCGCAATCGGTTAAGCTACCACTAGCTTTAGGCTTTGGAAGCGAACGCGATAATTTACAATTTGGGCGCTAATTGTGGCCAATGACTAAATATTTAAATTGGATATCCTGAATTAGGAGGAAAGGAATCGAAGGGTTTATTTATAATGCTCCTAAATTTTGTTAGCCCTTCGATTTCTGTTGTAGTTTGTTTGATTTTTATTGCAGAGAAGATTGGCAATCTGGTAAGAGCTATTCAGCTCCTTTCCCAAACAAAGCAACACAATAGTATAAACGCTTTTCTCTCAAGCACATTCAATGAGAACAAAAAAACTGAATTTATTGCTATTCATTTATTTGAGCATTCAGACTATTCAGTGAGGTCAACCGAGACGAACAACAAGAGCAAAGCTGAGTTTCACTGCCATGTAGAAGTTGAGTCAATACTAAACTATGAAGGTAGAAAATTTGTTAGCCTAAGCAAACGGTTTTCTTGTGCAATTTCTTTTTGCATTTTGTTGCCTTTATTACAAGAACTTTGGCAGTTATGTATGCTTATGCATGTTTTGACCTCACCCTTGGAACTCTGCTGTTCGTCGAATCAACAAGTTTTATTTTGACCATTTGATTAAAAGGTCAACCTTCGCCTTACATTTGACACCCGTTAAATAGCACGTTGTTGTTTTTATATAAATTTTCATTCGTTCGAAACATTGACGCAGAAGACTTACTCAACTTACTAAGATTGTTTAGCTGTTGCTGTATTGAAACAGTAAATCAAAATTAGCATCACCTATTTATGCTCTAGAGATTTACTGGCTTCGTACTAGTGCTGTTAGCGTGGGTGTTAATTTGTTTGAGGTGTTGGTATTTTTGAGGATTTTGATGCATCAACTTTGCTCCAAATGAGTTGAAAAGTGGTTACGCTCAACTGAATATTTCTAGTTAAAATTACTTTTGGAGCAGGCTTAATTTTATTCATGTGTGAATTTTAGTGGAAACTGGAAACTTTATCTAAATTGACCTTTCTAATTTCTACGTCGTAATATCGTCATGAACAAAATTAAATCGGTATTTGACTCCGACCGAAGTAACCAATTTTTAAGCCTTCTCTTTCTTCACAGCATTGCTGCATGCTGCAGCTGGGTGATCCTTAGAAAATGTCAAAAATTGAGTAGTAGTATTATAAGCTTTAGATCTTTTCGAAATTCTGAACCCGTATCCCCCTAAGTATGGTCGCGTTCGTTGCGCTGCTGCGAACCACACTTTACTTTTAATAAAGTTTCCTTGCCCGACGTGGTAGGAATTATGGTTCATTAATATTTTATTAGCTCTTCCTTGTTAAAGTTGAGTTTTGAGTTTGAGTCGATTCTTTACCCAGTTTCTTCTTTTCGCGGCAACGACGACGACGACGACGTCGCGACGATGACATAGTTATTCGTTACGATGCTATTTTATAGTTTTAGAGTGTACCTAGTCAATTTATCCTCCAGTCAGTCTCGTGTTGCTTTAAAGCCAGGAGCGAGTGTGACAAATTCTTTAATTAGGGAGAACAGGTTTTCCAAAACCTCAACGGAACTTAAATTTTGTGAGGCAAGCTGCTAGCCTAGGCCAGGCATGGAGGGCTAGGTTAGGTTGTGGCCGTGCGGCGCTTCAACAACTTCTATTAGTTTTGCTCTAGTTTCTTTAACAGGATGACGAAACACGAAACTACGATGAAATGAAAAGTTTTGTCAACCATCCTCCCTTTAACTTATCGCCTTCAAAAGTTGTTTGAAAAATTATTCCTAGAACTAGTCGTTAGAGTTTCGACTTTCTACAATCATGTCGAAACGAGTCTCTGCTAAATAATTAGATACAATTTATTTTAGAGACGATACTCTTATTAGATTAAGATAACAAAACACATCCAACACTCACGTCACCACTCACCAGCTCAGAACAAATTTAGTATTTTACGTCATTCTATTGTTACAAAATTGAGCAAACTGCTGAGCTGCGAACTTAGCCTTAGCATTTACATTTTGTGTGTAAATTCTTCTCCGTCGCTTCTCGTTTGGCAGAATTGTGGACGTACAAATCTATGTATGTATTTTTAACTCAAAGAGAGATCCGAAAGTTCTTTTTTTCCTTCCTTAAGGCAATCTCTGGAAAATACAAATAAAACCCATCCAACCGCACACGCTAACATCTCCAATCCATTTTTAATGATTAAATCGAATCTCTGCTAAACCAAAACCTGAAGCAATTCCCTTTCAAATTGCTCTACCACTGATAGAACGAATCTGGTTGTCTGCCTAGTCCGTTCTGCTCTGGCAGAGCAAAGGTTGCGTTAGGAAGAAATGTTCCAGTAGGACATGTAGGAAATAGAAACATAAAACCAAAAGACTGGAAAACACAACGTACAAATGTTGACAAAGAAATGGTTCAGTGGATTACGTAAGAAAAGGACGACGGACGGACGGACGAGTGGGTGCCTGGAAGGGTTCAAAAATTGCTTCGTGAAGAAGGCATATCAAATAAACATGTTAAAGGTTAAAATATGTAGGGCTTGGGCGACTGCAACACCCAACGCTGACATGAATAGTTAACTCAGATTATGCATCTGGCTAGGAATTCATTATACACTTAAGCCATGCCTTGCCAAAAGTCGATGCATAAGTGTATGTTTATATTGAATTCCCTGCCCTGCCTGGAACTGTGGAACTTAAGATGTTGCGATTTGAATAATGTTGCGTAATTTTGGACACTAAGTTGGCCAGCTTTTGTAGGATTCGCAACTCGCAGTTCCAAGTTAAGTTTGAAGGTTAGGTCGGTCATCTGTTCTGTTGTGTTCATGCTCATTTCAAGTCAAGTCCAAAACCTGAAAACAGTGTGAAAGTAAAGGAAATATGCACAAGGAATTAGTGAAAGTGTGTTTCTCCCAAAGTCAGGTAATAAATAAAAACTTTGGACAGTCAGAGTTGACACTATCTCCCTATCCTCATTAGGAAAAGCTCGTTTCAATTAACCTGATTCCATATTTCTTGTTTCTCTCTTGGGAAGCGGAGCAGTGGAGTGTTTTCTGGGCAAGAGTACGACACGACACGACAATCTTATTCAAATTTCCATTATAGTATGTACAGGACAAATAACAAAAGTTGTTATAAATTAGTTCTGCAACAATTATTTTCACATTTCTTCGAAAGTCTTAATTCTGAAGGAACAAGTCGTTTTCGCCGTCGAATCACAACTTGGGAAGTGAAAGCATCCACTTCTTGTCATGTGAAAGCAGTGCAGACAATGCAATGCACTAAGTGAAAGTGAATTGTTGTCTTACCTCGAAATAATGGCGACCAATTTTATTTGTAAGAAACTTTGAGTTCACGTAATCGATTTGGCGTAAACATAGTCAAAAGAAGCCAAACATTTTAATGAATCGTGGATTCTTGTTCCTGATTTTAGTATCTCGTTATTGCTTTCTCAGAAATTCGGTGCCCGTGTGTTTTAGTTGTTGCAAATTGTAGTTGTCCAATTTACCCTCCGTCTCCCATCAACGGATCAACGGATCTGTGCGTTCCAATTATTCTCTTAATGGATATGAACGAATGTTATGTAAATTTTCCTTGCCTAACGCACATGTACTTACAGTGCTAACAAAGGTGATGTCGGGACCAATTTCATCTTCAGGTCTGGATTTCCAGAAATTATAGCTGAAACAGTTTATAGGCGAAGAAATCTTGTAGAAATGCCCTTTATCTTACCTATTAGGTCACAATAGTTCAAATTAAGTTGAGAGAATGAAACGAATTTGTTTTTGTGTGAGCTTAAAGAAAGGAGAAAGCAAGACATAAAATCTGAGCCAACAAATTGTTGTTTGTTTCTGTTGGTCTGCTCATTTTGGAGATCAAAGGATCAGCATTCTGTGTATAAGATAAATGTTTTCGAGCCTTCAGTGAAATTCTGTCAATCGTTTCCAAAACTTGCAATTGTCCAGTCCAGATTTGCGATCTCACTGAACTCGCTTTATCGCTTAGTGTTGTTTTCATGCAGACGTACAAATAATGTGCATTAGAAGATAAATTCTTGGATTTGAATTATTCCAGAGCATGAATCCGATATATTTACATAACAAAATACACGGTCCAGCTCGTTCCACAATCTGAGTGCTAATTCATTCATAAATATTTATTTTTGCGTTTAATGGCCGCGAGCGACAGAGTTAATTTTTAAAGTGTTCAGCTCCAAAGAACATTTTAATTAAAGTTTGACGTTCGAAAACAAAGGAGAAAATCAGGTTACGAGGTTACGCTAGAGAACAGACGACCTCAGAGAACTACGGCTGGAGTGCCGGAAGGTAAACATCACTTATTGCACGGAACAATGGGAATTCACCTCACAGACAGTCCAAAGATCTTGCCTTGTCCAAAGTCACAAGTAGGGCTCCAAACAGATCGCGTATTTTCTGTTGGAATTTCATGTCAAGTTCTTACTTTTTACCCAGGTATTGTTGCACCATCCGGTCGGATCTGAATTTGTTAGATTTGAATAAGTCACCAAGAGCGTGTACAAAACCTTTGACGGATTCTTGTAATGAGAATCAGCTCAATTATGCCAAACTTGAGTAAGCCGAATTCCACACCTTATTAACATATCTTGTCTTGGAAATGTTCAGATGAGCTCCAGTTAACTGGAGAATTTCAAATGAGACCAAAATCCTGAACTATTTGGTGCCCTAAGTTCCAAGTCCACAGTTCTTGGGGTGGAACCTAACCTCTTGAAACAACTCAACGGTCCTCTAAAATTGAAAAACAAACAGAGTTGTGCTTGAGTTGGTCCTTTGAGCTGAGCTAGAGAGAGATCAAGAAGCCTTTTCAAATTCTATTAGTACTTTACTTGCTTATGTGACAAATCTTAACCCTTTCCTAACCTAGCTTTACTCAACAAATGTAATTCGTCTCCAAAGATTCCTCAGATTCATGGCATGCTAGAATCCACAAAGACCTCAAGTAGACAATAAGAGTTCTTCAATAGCCAAGATTTTTTCGTTTCTGCACTTGATAAAAAAAATTCCGACAATTTTATAAAACTCATTTAAAATTTCAAACCTATTTAGCAAATATAATAGTACTTTATAACTAGTTTAATTAAAAATACGTTGTGCTATGGCTAGAATTTTTATTTTTAGTTTCCCTATGCTCTATTGCCTGTGCTTAGAAACTATACACGAGGTTTTAAAATTTCTTAACCTAACCAAAGCTCAAGGCATTGAAAACAAAAGACCTCAGGCAGCCGAGGCGCTACGCTTCCTTTCGACACGTGGAATGCCAATTTATTAAAGACGTGGATTGATTACTTTATATATGAAAGAAAATCTGTTGTCGATTCCATTGTTTTCCTCCCCTTCTTTGTTTCGACTTTTCAGATAACCTGAAAAAAGGCGAAGTACTCTCGAATAATTTATGAGCTGCTCCACTCCACTCCAGCCTCATCTTTCAACACAAGCAGCAAAAGAACAACGATAATACTTTTGCATGTTATGCCGTTTTTTGCGAATTTCAATAATACATGTACATGGAGTTAAGGACGAAGGAAAACCCGAATTTGGGTGTGTCTATTTATAGTAGATGAAGGAAATATGTAATTTCGAATTGGAATAGTACATCAAATTTGCATGGAATATGTAGATTAAGATTCCAAAGACAGCAAGGCAATAAGAAGTAATCTCTACAACTACGCATTTTTTTTTGTCTGTTTGCAGAGATAGAAGAGAAAAACCAGAAGCAAAAGATCAGTTCAGTTTTTCGGTTCTTGAGATTTAACTTTGGCTTGCTGTGCCGTGAATGGCACATGTCGGCAAGATACGATTTTTCCGGCACCCGTATAAATGAACTAAATGAACCAGGAGACTGTGCAACTTTTTTCCCCGGTGAATTCTACATTACTCTGGAAATAGAACAGTGCAAATAATTGGATAATGGACGGCATCAATCTCACTGATTTCGATGATGACTTCCACGGGTTGTCGGAGAATGACGCAATGAGACAGATACTCCTGGAAAGAAGAATACTTTGTTTTCAAGATGTACCTGCCTACACGACCACTACGACGCAAACGACTTCTAACACAACCGAAGTAACCGAACCCTCAAGTAAGTTGACCAATTTTGCAATTATTATTGACTGCAAACCGTTTTTCCCTCGATTGAGGGTTTCCAATTCCTTGCAGCGGACCAGTCTTCGTTGTCAGGGGAAAACTGGGTTCAAATATCCAACTTAATGAATACGAATCGTCTCTGGGTTGCAATGTTACGAATGCTGAGCTAGAAACTTGTAAAACTTGCAGTATTTCGTCCTGAATTGCGTCGTACAAAACGGCAAACTTTGTTTTGAAACGTCATCTCGGTGTGCACAAAAAAGCGTCAAATTTTTGCACAAATGAATTATCCTAGCTACAAATGCATTATTTCTGACATTTTGAGAAGTATTTTCTCGCAAAGTGGCCGAGTGCTATTGATTCAGTTTTATCATCATAAAGCCTCTGGACAATTCAGTCATCTTAATTATAGTGAAGAAAGGGGAAGGTTTGTTTCTTCATTCGTAGGAGAAGGGAAAGCAAATAGGAAGCCTTTTAAACAAATATTGAGCCCAAGTCAATTACTAAAAGCAAACGAATCATTCTGCTACTGCTTCTGCTGCAAGTCAACAAATTTGGGCCATTTTCGCCATTCCGTGCTATTTCTCTTGACGTGTCTGTCTAGTGGCAGCTAAAGTGACTCATCAAATAAACGGTTGAATTAAAATAATTGTTATTTACTGTACGCCCGGTTCCTTTCATTTTCGATACTTGTCATCCGAGCGTCACAAAAAAATGACGCTCATTAGAAATTCACACTCAAATTGCCACTGTTGTCAGTTGTTGTGTACCATAAACGTGTATTTTCATCTACCTCACTGTCGGAGCTCTAATAACTATCATCCTCTTGCCAATTTTGTGCATGTTATTAGGCATTTATTTTGCATCAGGGTGTAATGCCTCTACACCCTATTGTTTTTAGTCTCGACTTTTGCTAACTGTTTAGTTGGTTTTATAAACCAACTAAATAAACCATACTATGAACCAACCTTTCGTGGTTGGGCGGAAGTGTTTATGCCCCAATTTATCATTACTACAAATCATTATTTGCAATTTTATAATTTGGACATGGCTGTAATCCGAGTCTCACGAGTTTGCGTGGATTTTAGCGATTATCCTAGAAACTGCTAATGGGTTTGCTTCCACTCCCATTAATATTAAACCTTTCCTCCCAAAAAAGCAACTTGTTGTACTTTATGTGACGCAAGTTGCAAAATCGGTAGTTTTGGCGAAATTCTGGTTCGACTTGGGTGGGCCGGGTAAAAATATTGCACACGAAGCGCGAATCTAGTGAATTCTCATTTTTAGCAGCAGCAAATCTACTACAGCAGTCAAGTCAGCACAGCAAGAGAAGATTTAAGTAAAAGTCTGGACTTGAAAGTTTTTATCTTTCGCAAATACCCGGGTAACTCGTTCTGGTCTAGTACATGCCACACGTACGTCGTCCAGGTACACGAAGGTATAAGTCAGGCTTTCAGTTTCAGTTCAGACTCAAATCGTGGAATGGAAATAGGTAAAAAGACTTTAAAAGCTTTTAAGGTTCTCACGTTCAGATCCCGAACAACATTCATGAATGAATGTAAAGGATGTCCGGATCTAAAAAGTTGTTCTTTTTATTCCCTTTTTTTCTATTTCATAAATATTACATAGCAAGGCACATGGCAGACCTGGCTTTTCAAACTTAGGCTGCACGAGTTTTTACTGTTTAAAGTGGATGAATGGAATCTTTCCTAATCGCAAAATCGCAATCGCAATCCTCTTTTTGCTGCAATGAACTCGAGCGTTTTTTCTTTTTCACCGGTTAAGACTTCAAAAGAAACAGACCTTAAGAGATCTCTTGAATTTAGAATCTATTAGAATTCTGTTTTACTCCCATTTCAAAATACTTGGGGAAGATAAGATGACGTTTTAAATGAAATTATGTCATTCCTGCAGGCCTCCGCAAAAACCAGTTTGGAAAGTGCAGCAGTGAAGGACGGTAAAACGGTAAAAGGCTACAGAAATCTCATTCTGTTTTGTTATGATAATATCGCTTTATGGTTGAATTACTGAGAATAACGTAGAGTTGGAGTCTTTTCAGTTATCCAGAATATGTAAGCAGTTGTGGCTTGCAATTTTAGGGAAAACGCGAAGCTTTAGATTCGGGAAATTACGCTGGCCTCTACTGCACTAAAAACGAAATTACGGAGCTAAAATTCTAGATCTCTTGATAGGAAAAGGTTGCTTGTGGATTATAAGCAAAACCAAGCACAAACGAATATCCAAATAGGTCGTTTAAAACAATAATTTCGCATAGATTTTGCCAAATTAGTGGAGAATGCGAAAGCCAATTACAAACAATGCAATAAATGTCATAAGTCTGGAACATTCAAAACAGAGCCGAACCGACTAGTTTGAGCCGTTCGCAAATAAAATTGTTTAGATGAAAGCAGCAGCTAAAGCTATTATTTTTGCTCGGGTTCTTTAGCTGAGCGAAATGGAAATTGCGGACATATTGGGATTAATGGTGTTACTGAACTGGTTGCAATCAAATGCATCAGGCAAGTGCATTAAATTGGAATCAGGAGTTTGTCTTCTACTATTCTTCAGAAAGTCATTTCTTCAAACATCGCAAAATCAGAAAGGATTTCTCCAGAGTGTCATAAATCGAGAACTACTCTTAACAATTAGGAAGAGATGACATTCTCACAAATTGAAGTGTCACGTTGCGCCAAACTTTTTGGCTTTGGAAGAGATATTTGATTTTTTAAGAGACAGAAGAAAAAGTTCAGTTCTATTTTTAGTTTGTTTGTTTCTGACGTTTCGATTCCAGCAAGATTTATTGTCTGAAAGATACTCTGGATTGCACTCTTGGGCTACATGAAAGTGCAGCCGCTCTTGTCAAAATCTTAAATGAAAAGCCTTCTCAATTCTTTCATCCATTAGTTCTTAATTTTACTTCCGACAATTTTAAGTTAATTTGTGAGCTGAAGAACACTAGGTGTGGTTCGAAATGTCAGTCATCAGAGCCATCACGATACTCCAACGTGGTGCGGGCTCTCAAATGGCAGTGGCTAATGCCGGATTTATGTGCACTGCAAACAAATGGACTGTTTGATTTATTTATTGGCAATTAAAGTTTACTCGGAGGTTGAAGTGGTTGGCTCTCTCCCCTGTTTTTTCTATTAGGTCGAGTTGAGTATTGTGGTTCTACATACTTTGACTATTTTGTTAGTGCAATTGAATCGGTGCTTTGCTTTGAACAGTTGTAGTTTAGTAGTCATTATCTGAGCTCAACCATGCGGAAAACGGTTTGGGTATTTAGCCAGGCTTTTGTATCCATAAATAAAATAGGCAGCCGGAATAGTCGGGTATTTTCTCTCTGGACAAAGACCGCCAGGCAGGACTTTCCAATCCGATCCGAATTCACAAAAGCTCAAATGAGAAAGCAAAACCACAACATACTTTTGCCTATTTCCTGAAATCCCATTCACTAGTATGAATTTTGCGGGTTTTATTGGTCTGACGGAAATGGTGGTCGTTCTTTTATAGTTCATTGCTGGACAAGGCAAGGTATTCCGATTCCACAGTAGCATTGTATCGCTTTTCATCTACAAAGTGAAAGTGAAATTTCAGAAAACCTACGAATGCGAAAGGCATTGACCATGCCATGCCATAACAAGGCCGTACAACAATAAAATGATCAAATAAATTTCAATCTCGTTTGAAATCCAGATTACGAGAAATTATTGCGACCAAACCTCGACGGCGGCCAGGTATACAATGAAATTGAAAGCGAAATTTTGTGTGGGCGCAAAGCACAGAGGGAAATGTAGAAATTGTTGAGGCTTGCTGATAGACCAATTTCAAGGCGAAGTCAAGTACGAAATATTGAACTCATGTTTGAATCGGTTGGAATGGAATGTGGAATATGCTTGAAATTTTTTATAACAAATTCAATTTCTGCTGGTTGAATTTTGAACAAACTGATCTAAAATCGCATGCGGAGGAATAATCCAACCCCCCGGAAAGAGTACATTTAAGTGTTAACTGGCTCTTCGGAAATTATTCTGACAGTCACTTACGTTAGAAGAATTAGATTGAAAGCAAATGCCACATCAAAGTTGCCGTAAATGCAAATGAAAACGTTTTTGTACAAACAAAGCGTGAGTAGAATTCCGGGTAATTCCACCAAATCCGAATAGAATTCGCAAAGCAAGGGCGCCAAGTGAATATTTAGTTGCTGAAACTACATGCCCACCAAGTCTGATTGTGAATGCAAGAAAAATTGCAAAGATTTAAGGAATTTGCAATCTTTTTTGTCGTCGTCCTTGAGTTGCTAAATACAAGCGAGCACAAAGATCGCACAGTGAAAGTTGTGGAAGCTTTAAAAATCTAACAAGGCTGCATGCATTGCACGGCATATTCACTTTCTCAAAATTCGCGTTTCATTTCGTACTCGGTCTTATTAATTTCTGAAAGGTCTGCAGTCTGATCCTACTCAGTCCCAAATAAAACCAGGATTAATGATACGTCTAGACTTTGCCCACTTTTCTGGGTGTTTTTTTCCTTAAACCTCCTTTTCCTTTTCAAGGAATTCCGTTTGTGGAGAAAGCTCATGGCTCGTTGCTGCCATCATTGTCATATTAAATATTGGTATTTCGATTGCAGTGTTCGTTTCAGACCTCTTATGTACGATAATGATGTCGAAATTCTCAAATTCGGTAACTTGTAATGTTACTTCAGCTTAGACGGTTGAAAAATAATTAAGACACGTGATCTCTAACACTATAACTCTATAACACTCTAAACGATACGATGTGGTTAAGCTAACAATATGCCGAAGAACTGGCATGTGTCGCCTGTCATTTTTGCGTCTCATTATTCCAATATTTTGAGGAAGAAAACACTTCCAAGAGCCAACACAACCTCGTTCAATCTGTCTGAGGATGAATATTAATGCCAGTGCATGGTCCACTTTAAAAGCAATTTAGGTGAAAATTGCAAAAGTTTCACAAGAATTGTTTTCAAAACTTGAAACCGACCATTTTCTTGTCAAACAAAGTTTTGTACCTTGGAAGAGTTCAATGCCACCAAGAATGTCACCTTGCCTTTTTTTAAGCTATTTTCATTTTGACGTGAGAAATGGTTTCCAAATGAGAAGAATCTTCAAAGATTCAAGAACCCTACTCCATTTTGGATGCAGTCTGAGTCTTTTGAAGAACTTTCTGGAACTCCAGCACGGAACTTGAATGTTTTTGAGTGAGCCTTGGCGTCTAATTTGGTTTCTAATCTCTTGATTATGTGTGTATTGATTTCCAGGGCTCTATTGTCCCCGAACCTTTGATGGGTGGTCTTGTTGGAATGAAACTCCGGCCGGAACAACAGCTTATCAGCCTTGCCCATACTTTGTCACAGGGTTCGCCCAAACACGTGAGTCTTGTCAGCTAATAATCAACTAGTTTCATCAATCTCAATTCTAATTAACGCGTCAGATGCAGCCGTATCTCACAGAAAAGGCCCACACTCTACACAATAGTGGCGTGCACAATGCAAATTGCTGATTCGCACTCTCACCATATTGAAACATTTGCGTGCTTTGGAATCAGTTAGAATACAAAATTGTCATTTGTCGAGGTCAGGGAGTATACAATTTACGCCGAAATTCGGCAGGAATTGGCAGTAGTAAGTCAAGAATGCAAAATTCAAATCAAAATTCCAGTAGTAGTGAACATAGTGAAACGTAAGTGCCCCGGACCTTGAAACGTTGGCCCGCACCTTGAAACGGTGGGCCGCACCTTGAAACGGGCTTGTCCCGCACCTTGAAACGTTGTGG
>JAQGCM010001435.1:0-15314 GCA_034699705.1 Hymenaphorura dentifera | reverse complement strand
ACACTGACCAGTTGATTGGAAACATCAGAATGGTCCTTCCTTGTCCTACCCTCTCCAATCGCAGATTTCATCAAACGGCTCAGAGAAGGCAAAACGTTGATTGGTGGATAGATCTGACGATTATAGAGTTGACGATCCACGCAGATTTGCCCCTCGGTAATGTAGCCCGTCAAATCAGGAATGGGATGAGTGATGTCTGAAATACGAAAGAATATAACAGAGCGTGAGTGTTACTTAGTCGAAATTAGATTGTCAAAATCATTTTGGTTCGCAACTTTATTGTTTTGAAATTTAAAAAAAATCTCAAAACTGGTTAATTCACGTGCTCTTGTCTTAACTATAGGATAGTCGAGTTTCCTCACTCCTCCGCTAGGATTTTTCAAAAGATCTCAAAAATCAGAAAGTAATATTCTTAATTTACTCAAAAATTTCGGTGAGTGTATTTATCAGGTACACGTGAACGCAAAACACGGAAAATTTTTAAAAAAAAATCGGAAATTAAACCAATTTATATTTTGATTTTTGAGATCTTTCGAAAAATCGTAAGCATGACGGACCTCAGGAAACTCGATTTCTCCTGTAGTTAAGAGCATGGGAATTTCACTATTTTCAGATTTTATTGACATTTCAGAACAAAAATATAGTTGCGAACCAAAACGATTTTGACAGTCTAATTTCAACTAATTCTCACTCAGGGCATGCCAGAGAGTGTAAAAAAAATATCACAATATTTGCTTTGAACACCTCGGAAGTGTCCCTTGTCAGTGTGACTCCGACAAACTCACCATCATTCGGCATAGTCAGAATTGGGATTTGTGTGATGGACCCATTCCTTCCCTCAACTCTCCCCGCTCTTTCATAAATTGTTGCCAAATCGGTGTACATGTAGCCTGGGAATCCCCGACGACCTGGAACTTCTTCTCGGGCTGCTGACACCTCACGAAGAGCTTCAGCATAGGAACTCATGTCAGTCAGAATAACGAGCACGTGTTTCTCGCACTGATAGGCCAAGAATTCAGCGGTGGTCAAAGCTAGTCTTGGCGTAATAATTCTTTCAATCGTGGGATCATTGGCCAAATTCAAAAAGAGGCACACGTTGTCCATGGACCCATTTTGCTACAAGTGCAGCAGATTAGTTGATGAGATTTTTTCGAAAAAAATGAACTAAAGTCCAAATACCAACCACGCATGAACTCACCTCAAAATCTTGTTTGAAGAATCTAGCAGTCTCCATGTTGACACCCATGGCGGCAAACACAATGGCGAAATTGTCTTCATGATCGTCCAAAACTGATTTGCCTGGCAATTTGACTAGACCGGCGTGAGTACAAATCTGTGCAGCGATCTACGTAATGGAAAAAATTGAATTTGACGAATCAAACGTACAGTTGGAAAGTTGGATTACCCGGCCAGCTCTCAGTCTCAATTTGGTAAATTTTTTACTTCATTGTGCGGCAACCCAGCAGCAGAGAAAATTGGGATTTTCTGTCCACGAGCAATAGAATTCATGACATCAATGGACGAAATACCAGTTTGGATCATTTCCTCTGGATAGATTCGAGACCATGGATTGATTGGTTGTCCTAGAAAGTGTATCAATATTTTAAGCATTTTTTTAGTATTTCAGGTGAGTTTTTCAGTCCTTTTTTAAGCGAGAAGCTTTACCTTGGTTATCCAGGTAATCCTCTGCTAGGACCGGTGATCCTTTGTCAATCGGTTTCCCACTTCCGTTGAAGACTCGGCCCAGCATGTCCTCTGAAACTGGAGTTTTGAGAGTATCCCCTGTGAATTCACACACTGTGTGCTTGACATCAATACCTGAGGTTCCCTCAAAAACCTGCATGTGTTCGGGGATACCTACCGTCGTTGTAAATTTGGCAGGCACACTTTGTTACTTAATTGAAAATACATGTAATAGAAACTCACCTGCACAACAGCTTTAGATCCACTGACTTCGAGAACTTGTCCTGAGCGCGTGCTACCGTCCGGAAGATGTAGCCTTACAATCTCGGCATACTTTGGGAATTTCACGTCGTCCAAAATGACGAGCGGGCCATTCACTCCTGACACCGTTTTATAAACTACACACACGGTTATCGAAATTCAGCTTAAGATTTAACAGGCACACCTTATACTTATAACGGAGGTACAGAAGGGCAGGCAGGCCCAGCCCCAGCCGGTCAAATGGACAACAAAAATTATTTTGTTTTTTTAACCTAAAACTCATCAAACTTGAGCGACTACTCAACTCAAACTTTTTTGATTTGAATTTTAAGCTTACCCAGTTGTGGTTGGGAATGATAGTTTCTGGTGACTGCCAACGCATGTTGTACAGCTATGGGATTCATGATCGAGTTTTGCGTAGCGAAATTAGGCTAATTTTTTTCTTCTTTTGCGACTCAAATCTAGAAATATCTGATTGTTGCATGAACTTTTGATTTTGCAAGTGTGTCTGCTGAAGTTTGCGTATTGTTGAATTTTCCCAGCACCCCACACTCGAGCCGTGCTCTAGTAGAGTTGTGACAACTCCACTAAATCTCTTGTTCTATTCGTACTTAATTTTGCCCCTGTCTGCAACTTTCTACCACTAGTGCACTACCACTTTTGCAGTTCTGACTCTGACTCGACTCTGACTCACGTCAACCTCCACGCACGACGCATTGTGATCACCTGTCAAACTTTAACTGTGACTCTGAGTAATGCTTGTTTCCCGATTAGAGTACTGTGCTGTGCTCTGTTTCCGTGCATCCACGAAAATAATAACACTTCAGAGTCCAAATTTCAGACAGAACTACTGTATTGCAAGCAGCCAAATCTCCAAGCCTTATCTTCATCAACTGCGACGAACCTACGTACAACGTAGTTGTTATTGTGAAGACTCTTGCGTTGCAAAGCAACTCAGCTCAACAAATGATACAACTAGGCCGAGTTCAAAACAAAGCCACCGAAACGGGATTTTGCATAGCTTTGAACGCTTGAAATCATGGTTTGGAACGGAAATTTCACCAATCGCTATTCTTCGTATTCTAAATTTGATTTGTACGAGGCGCTTTTTAACAAGACTTGGTCTTCCAGCAACGTCAAAACTGACCGAAGAAGGTCAATCTAAAGACTTTGGATTAAATCAAGCACATGTAGAATTTTTTCCTTAAAAATTCAGGTAAAATTTCCACCTAAAACTATACTTGACTAAAGACGATTGGACACGTTGTCACGTATAGCTGGACACACCAAGCATACATGCATGCATACTTTTGGTGTCCAGTTTGGAAACAGAGTCATGTGTCGTGTCTAATTAAGTCACAGTGTTAACTAGAATTCTAAATTTGTGCCATCCAGTCTCTGTAAATTTTCCCTTTTCTCAAGAAAAATTCAAAATTATGGATTTCCAACATTTAGAAAGGTAAGTACTCATTTTTGAGTTAGTCGAATACCGCTAGTATTACCTAGTAGAATAGGTGTACTTGACCAATGACGATTGATTTAACAAGTCGTCCCAACTATTTGGACTCTTTTTATTGGTGTTCAGTTTGGAAATAGGATGAGTTGCCGTACCTAAAACAAGCCACGTGAATAACAAATGTTGAGCCATATCGCAATACTGTCAAATCTCTGCACAACGGACTCTGGGGGACGGTCAGATTTGGTCCGTTCTATGGAAAGTCCGTAGATAAGAGGTATACTAGACCATCACATGGGACCTATGGAAACAAATTCCGTTCCCGAAAATTCGGTCCGTATAAAAGATAGGCAATTGTTCGTGTGTGAGAGTGTGACGTGCCCAATTTTCCTCCTACATCAGTCGCGGATTTCAACGGTTTCCGGATGTTATAATTGAGAAGGAATATCGCTAAAGGCTAATTCGGGGACGCTGCATCGATTGTGCTAAATTTGGAGAGAGCCAGTGGTAAGCGCACACTTGTGTATACGATTTAAAATACTAAATTTGTACAAGTTAAAATAAATTCTTTTAAGAAAGTTTCAAATTTTCCCGCAGGAGTTCTGGGTGTTTTCCCACAATTCGTCTCGGTACACTCCACTATGGAGTGAGCTGAGACGTCCTGTGCGATCAACCAGAGCTCTCTTGGGATGGACCCCAAATGTGGTGTGGTGATTAGGTCGGGTCCTGGGGCCCGTCTAATCGATTATTTGAATGGCCTTGGGTCAATTATTGACCCAAGGAAAATTTTGGACGCTGGTGCCAAGGGTCCTGCATTCTTTGCTTTCTTTTTTGAAAGCGAAGAGTGTGTGGACACAATAATTGCTGCTGGGGGAACAGTTGAGGTTGGTGGAGTAGCACTCCAAGTTCAACCCTTCATCCCCAACATTAAAACGTTTTTTTTGAAGGGTGTTCCGCCCTACGTCACCGACAGACAATTAACTACTGCCCTTAGATCCTTTGGGCAGCCCACACGTAGCTGTAAAAAAATGTACTATACAGAGAAATTGTAGAAGAAAATTTGGACGGCGCCAAAATTGAACAGAAATGTATACATGTAGTAGTTTCGAATCTCGACGAATCCTTCCTTTTTGGACACCTAACTTTGTCTAACTTTCATATTGCACTCTTGCACCTTTCAACTTTATCATCTTAGTTTGACTATCATTAAAAATATTAAAAAAAGTTCAAAACATCAGATTTTCTGTCTCAATGTCGAAAATCCTATGAGAATTAACCATTGAATTAACCAAAATCTAAAGTTTTGAATTTTGAGGTTGAACTTTTGTCCGCTCCGGCTACTGAATTTAAGGTGCTTACAACTAGATTTCATGAAAACGCAGCGAAAACACTGGTAATCTTATTTAAACGGGTCAAAAATATTACTATTCCTTCCTTTCCTTTGGTACTAATGAAAAAAATTACCATTCAATTTTTTTCCTTAGACAAGGAAAAAAAAGAAAGTGAGCCCGAAACCCGGAGCTCCATATATTTCACCAGCTGGGAAAGTGGCTTCACCACCAAAACCACCTCCTTTAACTCCCAGGCCAACATCACCACGAAATATGCAAGTGGCCCGAATCGCCACTGCCGGGAGTTATGCTGGCGGTCCGCCACCGTATTTGACGAATAGAGCCGGTTTGGCTGAAAGGAGGTTGGCCAATCCCGTTTCACGTCGTAATCCCCGGCCGGTCCTTCATATGGATGATCTTCTTCGAATTGGTTTGTCAACGGTATGGCCAGCCCAAAATCTTCCGAACTATAGGATCACTGAAGCGATGTTGCGCGCCGCCCTAGATATCATCAATAGGAAACAGATCGCCGCAACTATGTTCCAGCCAAACCAGTCGGATCCGACTTCAAATTCGCCAAATCCGTGTTCCAGGAATCAAAGCCCGGATGCGGACTATTCTTTTACCGATCACGGCTACAGTGCTAGTCCTGAGGTTAACAACTTTCCGTAATTTTTATGCAAAGTCATTCTATGTTCAAAATTGGACGGCGTCGACGTCCAAAATATACACGAATATGCAAGATTTCTGGCTTTTTGGACTTTAGACGCCAAACCGCCTTAATATTCTCGAAACGTAAATGAAACGAAATGTGTTCATTCTAAAACCTTAATTGCTTCATGCTTTGCTTATTTATGCATTAATAAAATAATAAATAAATAAAATGTAGCAGTGCGGGTGCGGCTTGAGCTGAGCCGCGAGCTGAGCAGCGAATGAAGCAAGAGTCCTTTCGTGGCTGGCTATTTTCGTCTTTCATTTCATTTCCGTTCCACAGGTGGAGCGGTGAAAGCAAGAAGAGAAAGTAAAACCACCTTACGTACTTTCTCTTTCGTTGCTACTTTTTAGACTGGCAAAGTTGTTCTTTGCTTTGTTCGTTTAACTTTTTTTTGTTTGTCCATTCAAATCACGTCAGCTGGTTGGACTTGCCAAACGACTAAATTAGCAAATTGCAAATTCTATGACAATATTCGGCTGCTAACTAAACGACCTTGCTTATGGAACCTTAGCTTATGTTAATTTTGTGCAGAGCTCTCCCAATTTTTGCCCTGCAGTGCCGCAATGCCACATCTCTGATCTCTTGACCTCAAAGAACTCAAAACTTGCCTCCAGAAATCATAACTAGTAGCCACCAAAATTTCATGTTGTTGGATATAAAAACGAAAAAAATGGAGACGCAGCAGTGCAGCTTCAAAAATTAGGGGCTAAATTGTATTCAGATTTTGGGTGTTTACATTTCGAGCACCATGACCATTATTGGCATGCAAAAAAAATTTCCCCGAACAAATCAACTTTGTCAATATTGAATAATACAAAATTCTAAAATTTAGCAAAAAAAAATTTTCAAGATTATTTACTGTCATTTTTTTCACAAAACAATTTTTTTTTGAAGGAGAGTTGACCAAAACGCATTAAGGCTCGAAAGTGCTCCAAATGTTCCACGTCTTCATTGTTAGCTCCAACAATCACTTATTCGGGGGACCTAATTGTTATGAATTCAACAGGCAGAGTTTTTTGAGGTCAGGTGATGTGCTACTAGACGCAAAAATTATGAGAGCTTTGCATAGAATTAACATAAGTTCAGGTTCCCTTGTTAGAGAACTTCTTAATACAATCTGTCTGCAAAAATACATGTATTTTTTCATTCAGTTTTGCACAAGTTTGAATAAGTAAAATAAAGTATAGACTTAACTGAACATTTCCAGGAGCTGAACTTAACTTTGCTTATTTTTCCTAACAGCACAACAAAACTTTTGAAAAAAAAAGTATTCTTTTCAAATTTGTTTGTATTTTGGCCGCTGGGTTGGGCTGGACTGGAACAACGAGAAACAACAAGAGGCTATCGAATAGAAACTTCATGCCTGGCAGTAGAACTTCTACCAATGCCATTCGAGCCAGCCAGCCTTGCCAAAAGCAATGACATTCTAATGAAAAGAAAAATTTCATTATCGGGCAAACTAAAAAAAAACTCAAAAACTCGTACTACGTACGAGTACGAGTTCTTTAGTTTTGAGTTTTTTTTTTGTTCGTGCGAAAACTAAACTAAACTAAAACTAAACTAAAAAGTTGGTCGGGTGGATGAAACCAAAATTGTGTCTTTCATCTTTTATTCATTGCTGCGAATGCGAATTCGCAAAAACTTTCTGATTATGATATGAGGTGGAGACTTGCGGTGCGGTGGTTTTGTGTGGGTTTTGTTTGGCGAAGGCGATGATGATGAATTCGTGCAGGAAGCGACGCCGAAATTAGTCCACAATAAAAAAAAAAGTGAAAGCACGGCATTGCATTGCCGCCACCGCCAGGCAGGCAGGCTTTGAGCCAATAAAACTCATTTTTTTTCTTCGTCCAACTTTCTCTTCCCACTTCCCATTCATTCTCACTCACTTTTGCTGCATGGAAGCCGGCAGTGGCAGTGCAAAGTTGTACCTGGAAAAGGAAAGCAGCACGCAAAACTAAAACTTTCTCTTCCTGAGTACACCGGCGGCACGATACCAGAAGCGGAGCCGGTTTCGGTATGATTTGAACTCGACTGACTCAGAGTGTTGAGCTTGGACAGAATTATAGAATAATTTATAGTCGTTTAATGCAAACTTCTGCATAAATCATTCAATTTTTAGAATTTTGTCGTCTTATCGGGTCGGGAAGTAAATTTTCTGGGTGATTATGACTCAGTGCCGTGCGGTGTCTGTGCCTAGCAAAGCACTGTTCTAGAATTTGGCACAGAAAAATTCGTTGAGATGTTGAGCTTGAGACAAAAAGTTTCAGCATAGTCGTCCGCTAGCAGCAAGTTCGCACATGATTTGGTTGAATTGAGTTGAAATTGAGAATGAAACCCAGCCAGCTAGCCGTCGTCGCAAAATTAATTTCGAAAATTTTTGGGCAATTTGATTTTGGTGAACTGTGTGCAGTTTTTCATCTCAAGCACAATCATATACCACAACAAACTGAAGAAATTCATTTGCGACGAGAGTTACACCAAAAAAGAACCCAAGCGGAAGGCAGTCATGGCAAATTTGTGCGCAATTAATCTGAGTGGCCCAGTGGCCACTTCGGTTAGGTGGAAAATTCGATGCGGGGGATTCCGAAATTGACTATGGATTTCTCAAAAAATTATTCTACGACGGCTCGGTTCACCGCTAGTGAGACAAATTTTTATAAAACCTCTAAATTCCTGCTACTTGCTAGAAAAGCAGACGAAAGTTCCATTCATGAGTCGGGTTTCGTTCTGGGGAAACTTTATGCACAATGTTTTTGTGGAACATGAGAATAGCTGGAGCTTGCTTGAGAAAGGCTTCCCTGACTCTGACTGAATTCCCTTCTGTCACTCTAGCCGCCTGAATACCAAATTTGTGAATTTTTCTCTGGAGCTAGGGCAGGACTTGACAGCAAAAGCATCCAAGGACGAAAAAAAATGTCAGTACGTGGAGTACACTATCCCAACCCTTCTGGTACTGCTGGTAGTGGGCCTAATGCTTTGCAGAATGTTTTTATTTGATGGAAACTCAATTTTAAAAAGTAGAACAACAGAGAGAGAAGAAAAAAAAGTTAGCAAAGAATGCAATGGATTTTTTTACAAGAAAAGTAGCAAACTAGAAAACTAGAAAACTATGCGTGCTTCATTTGCAAACATGAAAGTTGGACGCAAAAATTTCACTAGAAACTACAAACTTACTGTACAAAAAATTGTAATTGGATCTTAGCAGTAGTTGTACGAGCTACGAAAGAGTAAAACAAAAACTTTATTTTTTCGCTCCATTTTTTTTGTTCTTTCTTTACTTGCTTGACTGGGTTTTACTTGGCTGCATGCACGTCCTATTCTTGCTCGGGTTCTTGTTCTTGAAAAGTTTAGAAAAACGAATCGAATCGAATCTGCTGCTGCTGCTGCTGCTTCTGTTTCTGTTTTGCTTTCTTGAAAGAAAACGAACTTTTTGGTGGAAAGAAAAAACTGAGAAAGAATCCGTGGGAAAGATGGCAAAGATATTAACGAAAGGAATAAAAGTTTTTTTCTAAATGCTAACAGCATGAAACAAGCCTTTGAATTTGATTCATTACGCCCGGGAGCGCTTTGTACGTAGTTTAGTGTCTGTGCCAATGGTTAATTAGAACGGTCAGGCCATGCGTGAAATATTATATTGTTCAAATTTCAAAGCCATTAAAAAGATGTATGGAGTCATGCTCCTTACTGCGGCACATTCAAAATGTGTCAAGTCAAACTGACGAAGACTTTTTAGGACGTGAATTGTGAAGATCGTTTGAAAAGTGGCTAAAAATCAAAAAGTCCAAATCTGTTTACAAAAAATCTCTAAAAGTCTGAGACTACTAGAAAATTTATTCAAATTTTAATAGTTTTGAATGCAAAAATGTAGCTAAATGTTGGGTTTTAGCCTTAGTTCAAACTCCAGGTCTGAGAAAGTCCGTTCAAAATCGGTTAGAGCATGCATCGCAAATGTTATCTTAACAGATTTCTCCATACTACTTTAGAAAAAATGTAAACTTTTTGTTAAAAAAAATGTAATTTTAAAAAACAAATGTATTTTTTTTAAAAAAATGTCAAAATTTTGTTGGTGTACCCCGTTCTCACACTTCAGCTCATAATTTGTATAGTACGTTTTGGAATATTATTGTCCACTTGCCCAGCTGTAAGAATGCATGATTTACTCTTCGTGGAGAACTCACCCGAGTTAGGCAAGACTTTTATGTACTTACAAGCCAAATATTGAAGACTTATGTAATTGTCTAACTGCCGGACTCCCAGCTTTCTTGTCTTTTGCGGTCAATTTTGAGCGCTAAATTTCTACGAACACTGCATGATAATTCTCTGCTGACCTTGGTCAAGGTAATTTTCAGAACTCTTGCTTCGTAATTGACTCATGATATCGTCATGGGTGGTGTCCATGGTTTCCAGGTTTTAAGTGTGCCCTGGATGCTGAGCTGAAAGATTTTGTAACAGAGTACCACCTTTCTCAAGTTTCTCTTTCGAAAAGCTTTGGCCAGGCTAACCCACCCCAACGCAACCTGCTGTCATCTGGTTTTGAAATTCTAATCCTTGGTTGGCGAGCCCAACGAACGCCTGCGGAATGAATGAAACATTCTTCCTGCCAACTCAACTCTCAAGGCAGTAAGTAGGCTAGGAACAGCGACAATATTTTCTGGTATCTCACTTGCAGTTTGCTTTGCACGTTGTCGAAGGCCAGGCAGAGTTGATTGAGAGTTGAGATGAAACGTCAACTGCGGCGACTGGAGGTTCCTGATTAGTATTCTTGAAACAAAATTCAGCTTGGAGTCGATATTTGGTACACCTGGACAAGTTGCAGAGCAGTTTTTTATGAACAGTCATGACGGAGATAAATGAGGATGAAAGCGTCGCGTCGCGGAAAAAAATCTATCAAGTTCAGACTCCTGAAATTGCGCTAGTTTAAACTAGTCTAAAAAAAATAACGAAATTCATGGGAGGACAATGAATCTTTCGTGGCTAATTATGCAACTCAAACTCAGATTTTTTGCAAAAAAATGAGTATCTTGATTCATACACTTTCTTGTTGCAGCTGCACACGTGTATCAATCAAAATCCTACATTTAATTCCTGAAGTTTGGATGCGTTGGATTGAAAATGAATGCCTAGTAAGTAGTGCGCTTACACGCTATTCTAAACTACAGGGTGAGTCAAAAGTTTGCATAAATGACGTATTACATACTTAGGAATATTTATGCAAACTTTTGACTCACCCTGTATTAGGGCTGTTGTTGACTTTCCAATTTGCCAGATTTATATCGATTGGAAATTCATTACGGAACTTACTTGTACATCACAAGCACGTACACACATGATTTTAATTATACGACGTTCAAGGAGCACCTCAGATGAAAATTTTGAAACATTTGGGAAATTTTCTTGTACATAATTTTGTGTATTTTTTATTGCGCTACGTGTTTTTAACTGCAACATTTGCTTTTAAATCTTTAGTCCTTTAAAAACTAACATGTCTGCTGTGGCTGCAATGGACGCTGCCAAATTGTGGACCAACAAAATCAGCAAGAGCACCAGAATTTGTCCATTCTTGCGTGCATCCTCGCCTGGCTTCCCTTCAATGCTTGCTTAAGTTCAAAAATTGTATGTGTGCTTGTAGTATATGAAAGATAGACAACAAAATTTGAAATGAAACGAGAATGGGCTGGGGCTGGGCCAGCCGAACCCAGGCGTACAACTCCGAGATTTGATTACTAGCATCATAATGTTGAACCCTGCAATTTTATGGTCTTATTACCCGCCCATTCATCCTACCCGGGAAAACTACCCGGCTCAGGCATTTCCCTCCAGTGCACATAAGGTAGTCGTTTATCAGAAATTATGTCGGCCATCCGACCCGATCCAAGCAGCGGCAAACAAGCAAGTAGCAAGCATGTATGCTGTATCTCCGATTACACATGTACGACGACGCGTACGACGTGTATCAAAGTGTAAATATTTGCAAGGAGACCAACGCGACGCGACGAACCGACCCTACCCTGAGCATTAGAAAGTTCATTCTTCATCGGCTGGCTTGGCTCCTTTCAATTGCCTGGCCTGCTTGGGATGGCCTCGTGTTAGTGCTAATCCTTGCGGAAAGGGTAGGGGTGTGTAATGCATGTTTTATGACATTATCATCGGAGAAAATGACTTTATTCTCAAGGAACTCATTGGCCCCTACTTGGCTTACTTGGCTACTACTTCTTTCATCTTGGAGTCGAAGTCTAGTCTAGTCTAGTCTTGGGCTAATTTCATCCTTAGATGTGGTTGTGTGCGTTGCGTTGCGTTGTGTTGTGTCGAAAATCTTCTGCTGTTTGCTGCTATCTTGCAGTTTTCCTGGATTAAGGTTTAGTGTAAGTACCAACATTGTAGAGACAGCTATATGAGGTGTACAACAAAGGAAAGAAAACAGCTTGCACGAGGAGTCATCCCTGGACCAACTCAATGACAAGGTAGCATATTTAGGTGTCTACTCGAGTTTTAGATCGGACCAACTTTTTTTAGTCAAGTCCAGAAGTCAACCAAATAACAGATTCGAATGGATGGAAGGATTTTTTTTAAAAATTCCAATCTCCTTATGGGAATGCAAAGAAATGAAAGAAAATCAACTTCGCCTTCCATTTTAATATTTTTTAACCGAATTTTACGCTTTCATTTGACCAATTTTGGAGAAGTCGATTTTTCAGCAACAAAAAATTATTTTCGCAGCACGAAATGCAAAATTTGAAAAATCAGCACTGGATTTAATCCATGAGTATGACAGTTTCAGTGGGAAGACCCTGGCCAAAATATGGACCTGCTTTGATGTATTTTACAACCCCTTATGTACTATCTAAACGGTTTCCGAGCCTAAATGCAAAAGGTTTGAGTCGGAATTGACGCGAAAACGAGGACACCTAAAATAGTTACCTTGTAAGATGCGACTGAACTAGTGAAGTTGTATTGTCGGCCAGCTGACTTTCCGGTACCCCCAGTAAGTTTAGCTTAACTCTTACTCAGCACGCAACATTCCCACATTCAAGCATGCAGCTCCTGCTGTCTGCTGCCTGCAGCTCCTGGGGAAAGCAAATAGACAGAAGAGAAATGTCCTTTAAAAAACTTTCTCCACTTTTTGCTCATTTATGACCATTCTTAGTAATTCCCAGGGCTGTCATTCTATTCAGCACGTAGCTTACGTCCATACCTTCTTCCCTTCCAGCTCGGACTCGACTCGCCTCGACTCTTCTCTACATACTTCCGCCTCTGCCTCCAACTTCTAAAATTGGATTCTTGGCCCAAAGAAGTGCAGAGCAGAGCAGAGTAGCAGAAACAGAGTAGCAGAGTCACTCAACTTACTCAACTTTTTTCTCAAAGTACGCACAGTTAGTAATTCTACCATGCAATGCATCGCATGCTTTGCTGGACTGCAGGAGGATCAAGACGTGCTAGTTTAACGCCAAAGAATGGAATGGAATGAGCGAATAAGACGGCTTAAGTAAGTAAGCAACGATTGCATGCAGTCCGGTCCGTTCAAGGGTTCGTTTCGTGCGTGATGTCCGGAATTTCATCCAAGAGGATTTTCTGCCCCGACGACTAACCGCAAAGGAAGAAAGTAGGAGAAAGCAGAAAGAAAGTAGAAAGAAAGAATGAAATGAGTAGAGTATGAGGCTGAGAGACCAACTAGCCGCTAGAAAACTCTGAGCGTCTTTAGAACTTGTGAAAGTTCGTGCCGTGCGGGCGGCGGGAGTCAGGAAAATAGTTGGATTGTTTTTATTGTGGTACTCGAGATGAGAAGAACCCTTTGGGATTGGGTTTGGGTTTGTACATAGCATACGGCTACGGTACGGTTACGGTTACGGTTACGGTCACGGTTCGAACGTACGTATCATCGACGAATTCGAACAACCGACCGACCGACCAACTAAACACATCCGCCGAAACCGAATCCACAAGGCGGGCGGACGTGACAATTCAGAGTTTGACGGTTTTTTTGGCCAAGCAACTTGAGCTTGAGTCTGAGTTTGGTAAAGTACAATGAAAGTATCTACAAAGTATCATTATCCGATTCGGTTTTGACACTCTGCAATGCACTGCTCTGATCTGTTCTTTTCAAAGCATTTGCGTGCGATAATGAGAGCAGTGAAGTGCGACGTGCGAGCGGAAACAGGTTCAGGCCAAATTGGAACTGGTCTCAAAATTTCGGAACTTGTGACAATGAAGATACTGCATTCAAGGATGGCTGGAAATTTGAACCATTGATGAAAAAATTGATTAAATTAGACATTTGTTTTGTGGATTTTTTTCATTTTTGAAAAAAATTGAGTGAATTAAAAAAAAATTATGTGCCCATTTTTTCGATTTTTTTGAAAAAAATTAAGCAAATTCAAAAAATTTGGTGTCGCTCTTGTGATTTTTTTATATAGCAAATTCAAAAAAAAATTGTGTCGATTTTTTTGAGAAAATTGAGCAAATTGAAAGAATTAAGCGTCGATTTCTTGAAAAATCTTAGGCTTCGTGCTTAAGATTTCTCCTAAAGTTAAGAGGACTAGGATTTGACAATATTGAGAAACATATGACTGTTCAAAGCAAAAAAGTCGAACGGTATGTGGAGTACCTCCATTGTGAGACATTGAAATTCGGCTGCATTTCCGCAAGATTTAGTCAAAATTCAAGAAATTTCAATGAATGAAATTTTGAATTGTGACACAGAACAAGATTTATGCACTTTTTCTTTGCACCAGAAATTGCATGTGTTCAGTCATGCTTCTGGTATGTGACACATTTACGCTTTTGTCGGGTTTGTCCATTGACATCATCCAACGTCCATTGTGTGTCTTGACCAGACGCTGTGAACCAACTGCGGCCCCTGACACATAGTTTATCAAATAAAATGATTCTTTTTAATAGAAAGAGTGGAAAGTTTATAGATGCCGAGCATACGCTTCGGTTCATAATAGTAGTTCTCACGGGAACGTCTGGCTCGCCGTCTTGACAAGGAATAGATGGTCGGTCCAAGACTCCGTCCGTCGAGCGTCGAGTTGACCAGCAAAAAGATATATCATCGGACGGAGGTCGTCGCAGGCAGAGGCAGCAGCGGCAGAACCAACATTGCGTTGTGTAATGGCTTCCCGCTTTCTCATCTGGCGGGTAGGCAGGCAGGCAGGCAGGCATCGTTCACAAATACTACAGCTGAATGTGGAGTACATAGTGTGGGAGGCTGTTGGCGAGCAAAATATTTGCAGTCGTTCTGTCCGTCTGCGCGTGTGATTTCAAAACCCAATGTAAGTGTGCGACGAATTGCGATCTGAGAATATGCAGTATACATACTATGACCTTATTCTGGAAACAATTTGTCTATCAAAGTACGTATTATTGTCACTGAAATAAATAATTGAACTTGATAATTTAGGAGGGGGTAAACCCACCGAATTTTTACAAATTTCATCGGATAATTTAGTAGCAAAATTCTTCATCAAATTTGCTACTAATCTTCATGTAGGCGTGATCGATCCAAATGGGAATGAAATTAGAAAGAGTTAGAGTTGCTATGAAATTTGGTGTTATTTGCAAATTTTCAGGAAAAAACGAAGTCTCGGCAAATTCCACGAGTGACAAAATTAAGCGGAATGGCTTATTTTGGAACAAAATTTGCGACGAGCTTGGACGCTCCTTCAACAAGGAAGCCAGAACCTGTGCGTGCGGGACACTAAATTTTTCCTACCTGGCAATGTACTTTGTCCAGTTTATTTCCACTATTCATTCCCCACCCTACTGCTGTATTTTTCCAAGACGGATGAAGAAAAGCAAGCAAGCCAGCTCATACTCATATCCCATGGACAATTGTCGGGAATAGACATGACCTGCAACTTTTCTTGAGGCA
>JAQGCM010001434.1:0-15317 GCA_034699705.1 Hymenaphorura dentifera | reverse complement strand
CGCGATAGTGCCTTAGAAATTTTGCAAACGAACGAATAAATAAAAATGGTCGGAAGAGTAATAGAAAAGATTGCTAGGATTAGGATGAGAGGCAAAGAGCCCAGAAAAGTGTTTAGGATTTGAAACATGAGGTAATTTTTTCATCGTCGTATGTATACTGTCAATAGCGACCGGGAAGGGAATGTCAAGTCGTCGGCTCCGATTTCTGTTTTGCTCCGATAATTGAATTTGTATAAGTGTATGTTTGTGTAATGTAATCATTTGGGGATTCGAATCTTTGAGTAAATTCGGTGAGTTTTTGAGAACTTCAAATTGGAGTGCGGTGCTGTGCGGGTGCGCATGTACATTTTGATTATCAGGTAGCAATGTAGCAAGCAGCAAATCTCAAAATGTAATTCCAAGAAAGAAGATCTGAGTTTATGATTGAAAAACGTTTCGAGTTTCGCTGCTCGGTGCACTGCACTGGCAACATATGAAAGAGTAGTCGTCTAGAGTGGCAGAATGCCTCGGTTGTTTGGTATGGTAAGTGAAAACTTGTCGAGAAGTCTGACAAATACAGAAGAGAAACAAATTGAGTTTTTGTCATGGCCGTGGATCAGCACAGCACAGCTCAGCTCTGACTTTCATCAAGTGTCGCTTACGCTTATTGTGAGCTGGGAAGTGGTTGGCTTTTTCTTTTTGGCAATCCCCCCCCCCCATCACAACTTTCAAGATGAATTGAATTTGAACCATATTGACCTTGATCTTGATAATTTTATTGAGCATCTCTGATTCGGAATCTAAACATCCGCTCGGTGTTCTAATTTGAATTCGAAAACAGAATTATATAGGGTTTGGGGGGTGATTTCCCCCCTCGGAGATTAAGTCTGAGGACTTGACACTGTAAAAACTTACGTAGTTAGTGATGCTGTGCAAATGAATATTTTGCCGACAAGTCGGGGGGATAGGATGTTGTGTGTGATGTGTTGTGTCAAGGATTTTGTCCTGGGATTGACGTGAGACTGAGGCTGGATGGAAGGCTTATACGCACAGAGTACAGACTCCTTTGAGAAGGAAAACTATCGATATAATATAATCTGCTCATGTCATTCGATTTAACACTCTCCGCCTTTGATTCGACTTGAACTTTACAATCTCAATCTCATTTCAAAGAGTGACAGCAGACGGGATGACGGCAAAATACTCCGAACAACTAACTAAACTCACTCAAATCGCTTTCATGAGCTAGTAGCTACACTGCTATTACTATGTATTATTTTGCATTTCATAAACTTCATCATTTTACCGGTGGAAATATCCGTGCATTACTGTCAAATGCAGTACGTCACCCCTATCTAGGCTCAGCTAGCTCCCGGATTCTCTTAAACATTAAAAATACATGAAAGCAATTCCATGTGATCAAAGTCTGTCTATAAACACACTTCAAAATCATAAATCTGGCACATTCTGCTCAAATTTAGACAGTGTGAGCCTTAAAATTTTTGTTGATCTGAAATACTGAAATTGAATTTTGGCTAAGTAAGTGGAAGGAAGGGAAGGGAGTGGTCAATGCAAAGGTTTTCGGCGAGTTGGAGGTGTGTTTTCTTTTTGGAATGGTTAAAAATGTCTAGCACAAGTCAAGTAGCATAGCGAAATGTTGAGTGAATTTTTATGGGAAGGTGTTCATGTAAAAAATAAATATTTTCTGCACAAGCTGTGCTGTGCAGTGATACGATACCTTCTCAGCATGAAGAAAATTTTCGAAGGAAGGAACAACGATAGGAGATAAGAAAAAGAGTGTTTGGGTTCCATAAATGAATGCCCTTGGAGAAAGCAAGTAAGTTTGTGTTCTATTCTATCCTCTGTTGAGCTGCTGAGCCGAGGCTGAAGCCCCGTGCGATATAAAAGTCCGATAATATTACAAAGTGCAGGTACATAAGAGGAAAGTGCAATCCTCAATTTGATTTTATTTGTTCATTCTTTATTTACAAGGAACGTCGGCCAAAAGTCGGTCCACCACACCACATGCATTCTGCACAGACAACAAAAGCACTGCCACAAATGTAGTGCTCTACTGACATCGCCACAGCCATGGCTCTGGTCTGCTCTGGTCTATATTTCGACATGAAGTCCATAGAATAAAGTAAAAATAGACGAATACCCGCGTGCAGGCAGTGCAGTGTGCCTGCCATTCCTCAGAATAAAATAACAATCGGAAATAATGAAAACGGGATATGGAGACGTACATAAAAAAAGTTATCTTATACCATACCTTCTCGATTTTTGTGTAGAATAAGCTACTACGTGTTTTTTTAAAGGAAGCCAACCTCATTTAAGAGTTGCTTTGAGAAAAGTTTGAACAGATTTATGTCACGTTCGTTCGTTCGTACCGTACGTACGAATTTTGTTCCCACCAGGTAATAATGAGACTTAACGCAATGCAACACCTCCAATTCCAATCCCTGAGCTAAGCTAGATCTCCCAGGTTGCACAATAAGGCGGTATAAACCAACCATTTATTTTGCTGGGCAAATGAACCCAGCACCATATCCAATATTCATGCACTACTCCACAATCCACATTAATTTCAATAAATTTTACATAAAAAACGGTATTTGGCCAATTCCGCAGTTGTTCAAATAGTACTCAAAGTGCTTATCCGTATGATAAATCAGTACAACAATTCACGTGTGTCGGAAAGATAAAACTTGTTCCGATTTGCCGGGCTTAACAAAGGAAACAATGTGGAGCTGAGCTGAACTAGCTCTTATCATCTGATATTTTGCAATTTGCAGGCAGGCAGGCAATGCCTTGTTGTGTTTGTATGATTGTCCTATTTAAATATTGCGTCGGTGGAAAGAGTTCAAGTCCTGCTCCTTCCTTGCAGCATTATAGGGCTCCGTTTTTTCCCACAATTACAATCTACAATCGATCTAACATAAGAGGAAACATATTGTCGTCCATTTCATTCTAGTAAATCCATTGGCGAAAAGATTCTTGTAATGGTCGCACGACGACATGACACACACAGAGTGCTCCCAAAATTCAATAAAGACAAACGTCGCAAATGGTTGATTGAGTCGCCCAACTTTAGTTTTTGTGTCAATCACCCTTGATGGTTTTCAAGATTGTATTTTAAGGAGTCGCTCGAGTTCAGGTTGCACAGTCAAAATTTATCAGTCAATCTTTGGTCGGTCAAAGGGTTACTGAGAAGAGAAGTCCTAGCAGCACATTGATCAGGTTATTAGCAGCTTGCCTTAATAGTCGAGCAAGAACATTGTATCAAAAGTGTCACTCAGAAGAGTTTATTTGATTGGATGAAGCTCGCGATCAGATTATGTCAGCTGATCATATTATCAAAAAGCTTGGAGCTATGATCGGATTCGACTCACACCCAAGCTAAGCTACGTGTGAGCGAATCGCTGTTCCATTTCCATCGCCACAGCCAGTACTAGCTATCATTTAAGGATACATTTGAAGAATAATGCCTCGGATCTCGTCAGGTTTTTATTTTACTCCCACCCGAGCGGGAATCTCAGGAAGTGTCATTATTTTTAATCAGCCGTGGGAATTTTATGGCCTAGAGAGTCCACGTTATTAAATTGTTTGAATGCAATGATTTGATCAAGTTCTCCGGGATAGCATCGCCAGCAAAAATAAAGTAGAACAATTTTACGATTACAAAGTTTAAAAGGAAATGACTTGAGACGATAGGATTTAAACATCATTTTGTGAATTCCAGGCTTGGCTCAAGTCACTTTAATGAATCCAAAGCTAAAAACCTGTTTAGAATTCATTCCACCCGACCATCCTTGCTTTGCATGCTTACTTCGTTGGTCATTCATATGAGGTTTGGTCAACTTTTGAGCTGCGACTGCGACGGGACTATTACGTGGCCGTAACTGCGACGGGACTATTACGTGGCCGTATTATTATTATTATGACTATGAGAGTTTCTATTTCCTATGATACTTATGCAATGTAATGTAGCGAGGCGATGCGAGGCATTCATTCAGCCAAGACATTTTGCTGCTCTTTGTTATAGTAAGAAGAATAATTCAAGTTTTCGAGAGTACGAGTAGATGACCGTCTAAAGTACATGAACTAACTTTTAAACAAACTTTGAGGCAAACAGAACAGAGCCACGGCCACAATCCATGTCCAACTCCAACAACTCCATGACAAACATTTGCGTTTGCCTTTTGCATCAATTGTTGTGGGTGGTTGGTTGGTAGTGGGAAATAGAAAGACGTGATTAGAAATATAATAGATTTTCTTAGCCGGCGCTCCTGCCGCCAAACCAAAAGGACGGAATAACAGTGAATGCAAAATCATCTCCATTTCTACCCAGAAACATCATTCCAATGTATTCTAACGCTGATGCTGGTGCTAGTGCAAAAGACTCCAAACAAATATGGAACATGTATAAACACGAGCACACTTAAATATTCTGTGCAGGTTATATTTGGTACGACTTGATGTTCTTCTTGCCGAACGCCAACCCTTTGAAATCCAGACAAAATACTGTAAATGGTGACCAAAAGGCTTAAATCTAAAAACGGTGAGAATTTCAACGCCGGAAAAAGTGATAAGAGCCTCCTCTTGCCTCTTTGCGGCTAAGGAAATCTACTATTCCAAGGTGTCACTCTGTGATTTGAAGACGACATTACCACAAAGCATTCGAATATATATCAAAAAAGAGCAAAATTCACAAAAGTCACGGATCAGAGTAGAAAAAAAGCCATCATGATCTCAAACTCTTGGGGTGGCAATTTGATTGGAAGTCAAGTATATAACTTTTGTATGAAAGGGTTTGCATATTTTGGATGCAAATGATACAGATTCTCATGTATAAAATATAGGTCTGGCTAGGACTTGTGGAATATTGCATTGCCTTGCATTGCATTTTCCATGGATTTACATTAGATTCAGATTGAAGTGAGGAGGAATACGAAGGATTTCGATTTGATCGTGCCTAAGCAATTCTCAACAACATCAAAATCCTAAATAAAAAAAGTAAAGCGTATTAGATTATTATATCAGTTGGAGTCAGGACAGGAGGACTCCCGAATATCGTTTCCATTTGGCCCGTTCAATCCATATTTTCCTTCCTAACCCTTTCCCTTATTGTTATGTATAGAACGAACTCACTTTTATTAGAGCTTCACTAGCCGCCACCAATATTTTCCATTCTTCATTCCACTGAGCTTTGAATGAGACAGGAATACCAATTACGCTTTACTTACATTACATATTGCGTTACTAACCCACCAAAGTGAACAGGAGCAACCAAACCAACGCTAAAACCAAAGCAAAATCAATTCTGCATTCTGCTGAAACAGAATCAGGTAAATCCTAGCAACCAAGAGCAATAAATTTAGCCAAGGAGTCGATCTGTCTTCTCATCCTCAATGCTAATAAGAGCTTCCAAATCCAACCCAACCCGACTTCCTCTCATCTCATTCTGTGCTCAACAACAAAATATTCTAGTCCTTGCTCCACCGAGTACGTATGTGTATAACATGAGTCTTTGCAGAGTGCTGATTCTGCGAAATTGTTGTTTTCGACTACTATACTAATTAAGACCTAACAAAAACAAAGATTGCGAAATTGAACTCGGATGCTGCTATCACGTAGCCGGGCTCACAATTATTTTTTAATACATGTATTTCAATTGCGAAAACTTGAGCTTTGCCAATAAAGTGGGACATATGAAACTACTTGGCTATATTCTTTTGTGAAAACTGGAAATGTCAAACTTATTATCCCGGAACTCGGATGTGCGATGCCAATAGTTTTTGGTGTGTTGTGTTCCTCCAACAACCTTTGAAAATGATGCAATGATGATGACAAACTTTATTTGTGTAATACTCAGAGTTCTCTCTCACTCCGCTCACATTAGATTACATTTGGTGAGACTGTTCGTGTTGCATTTGCTTTCTCCAACAATTGGACCCGCCGCCTGCCTGCTCCCTGTGCTGTGTCGTGTGATATGGTATGGAAGAACTAACACATTAAGCCTCAAAGTTCCTTTTGTTCACCGTGATCCTCTTTGACTCTTTCCATACACAGTAAGAGCATTGTTTCTCATTAAAATCTGTCGGAACGGAAATAGGATCAAGGTAAATTATTAAACTGGGAGAGAGCGACAAAACAGAGACGCTTTGCAAGATTGTCATCCGGATCTTCCTAATTTGAAAGGAGCTTCATTATAATTCCAAAATATCACGTCAACGCTCAACAGTATTGGAATTAAGTACAGAGAACAGAGCTAAGACCCTTATTCATGTTTCTGCAGTTTGGTCCTGCTTTAGCATGCCGCTGTACAGTCAAGTTATTCACTCCCAAATCATATTTTCCGGAGAATGTGGGAGTGTCAACGAAATTGACGTGTGCATAAATAACTCTGCTGCAATAAATAACAATTCTCCTCCCCGAAATTGAAGTGCGAGCATACGTACTTGTTGGACACAACCATTCTTTCGGTCTCTAAAATTTGAATAGATATGCAGGCACTAACCTCTTCTGTAACTTCTCGAGGAAGATGCTTGATCTGAAGTTGTCTTCCGCGATGGAATTTTCGCCTCAATTCTTCAACTTTTTTCTTGGGTGACAATTTGAGTAGTTCACCTTCATCGGGGCTAGCGCGTGCCAGGTTAGGGTGGCGGGAAATGAGAGTCCCATTATTGACCCCTGACTCTGCGGCTACCCCAAGGTGGGAATGAAGTCTTTGCGAATGACCTACGACCCCAACATCATCCACATCGTCAACCCAAGAAGCCCCTGTGGACGCGGTCGCGACAACACTCGAAGACCACAAATTGTCCGCAGCGGCAGAAATTAGTTCGCGATCATAACAACCGAACCCACGTGGAGTAGCGGAGAAAGCATCTGCCGGGCCAGCCGCCATAATCTGCCCAGCTTCTGCTCCCCACTAACCAATTGTCCTTTCACCAGACTTTTTCTTTGATATTCAGTTTTCAACAATTGCACTCTGTTTTGTCCAAAATCCCATTCACTTGACTAATTGCTTTTTGTTCCTACATTATTAAAATCTTGAGTGAGTGACAAATTCCTTTCCTTTTATTCCAAAACAATTCATTTCTTAGCATGTAGTATGTTTCACATTGTGCACGTCAAAATAAAATTGGATATATTTTACATTGCCAATAAAAGCAAAATCCAAAAAAAAAAGTGTGCAAAAAAGTGACTTTCTTCGCATGTGAATTGCATGGAAGTTTGGAGGTAGAGTTAGACTGAACTCTCAGGTTGAATTCCTGAGAGAAGACTGAGGACTGGAGAAAAGTGTTTGGCCGTGAGCCTGAACCTGGTAGGGCGGAGGAACAGAACTTCAACAAGTAGAATCGCATCCAACACAACACTTTTCAGATTCGTTTCGTTGCGTCAGGCCAGGCAGGCAGGGAGGCCAGGCCAACGAATGTCTGTCTCAAGAGTCAAAAAACGGTGGAAAAGCTATGGTCTAAGCTTTAACCCACCACCGTAGCGTACGAACCAAGACCAAGACCAACCAAGCCACCCAATTCACGCAATTCATGTAAATCTTAATGCTCCCACATGCATTGTGTTTCCAAAACCTTAACTCTTCTTCTTCTTCAGCTTCAGCTTCTTCTGCTGCTTCATCTTGAGCTTTTTGCTCAGCCAGCTTGCTTCTCTTCATCATCTCTTTGAAAAGTCAGAGAAGACCCCTACATTACATCCATCTCATGTCATCATCATCTTACCTCTTGTAGTTGTGGGCTGTGAAATCTTTTAAAATTCTCATAATTCCTTCTTACTCCTTGCCCTGCCCTGCCCTAGACTTTTCTCCTTTGCTCTGCTCTCAATCTCATCAACCCCAATCTTCATTTCACTATCCTCATAATCAACCAAAAAACTTTTCCTCTTCAATTCAATCTTCACTATCATCTTTCCTAAAAACATACAGACTACAGACACATCACCAACTTCTGGACTTAAATTTCACTCAAACAGTCAGTCGTCGGATCACACAAAGTTGTTGAGGAAGGGTTCCTTCAAGTTCAAACTCATTCACAGGTTCAACCAGTTGTCCGCTTTTTGCATGCTTATGTTATTTATTGTGGTTGGATTATTTTTTTTGCAGAATTTGAACAAATGTGCACATTTCGGCTTACAAAGTATAGTACATATGTCATAATATTTGAGGTCTGAAAAGTTTGCTAAGTTTCTATTATAGTGATGCACTTTCCTCTGGTATTTTTCACACATTGTTTTTAGCAAGTGTGCTTTGATTCTTCAACCAAGAGCAAGTTGATTTCGTAGCAATTGCTAAAACGTAAGGATAACCATTAACAGCTGAGGGAATCAAAAGTAGCAGAGAGTTTCGGCTTTTTGAAGTTTTCAATAGTTGATAAAATATTTCTCTACATAAATCTCATTTTTAAGCAGACGCGTACAAAAGTTGCAATTAAACTTCTGCAAGAACAAAATATCTGAACTACCGCAGACATAATAATAATTTCCTACTACACATGGCATGGCTAATGGTTTAGATGAAATTATACTTAATTGCAATTATTTTGAGAGTCCGAGATCTCAGACACTAACAATATATTGATGTTGACGTTCATTTTTGCCTGAAACTCTGACTGTTATTTTCAACAATAATCTCCGAACGCCACGATTCTATTGTATTCATACTCAAGTTACGTTAATTCCATCACCAAATTTAAGCTTTTTCTGAAGATCTTTTCTTGTTGGCAGTGATAAATTTGTGTTACAGTTATCGACTTTACTGGTTGTTCTTGCTCCAAATACATGCAAGTAGTACTTACTCGAACAAAGCAATTGAATAGAATGTTGTTGCGCTGAATTGCGCTATGTTTCAATGCAAAGTTGTGGCAAATTATTTTGCATGCGTAAATTGGGAACACTTCGACAAAAGTCAAGTCGGATTTCTGACATTTGATACGTTTGTGCAGTGCAATTTCCTTCGGTGTGAGAAATTGAGGAACCGCATAGTCTGAAATGAATAAATTCTTTTTTTGCACCATTTGTAAAACTCCAATCAAAGAAAATGTAAATTAGATGCAGAGTCTACTCCTCTCCCTGCTCAATTTCTAATAGAAACATGTGTAACAAAACTTAAAGTTTGACTTTTTGCATCGCTCCTCCACTTCAAAACTTAAACATCAAGACTGAAGTTTTTGAATTGAGTAGTGTGTAGTGAGGAGGTGAAATTATGTAACAATGAGTTCGTGCTCGGCAGATCACTGCCATGTGCCAACATGAAGAAGTAGCGAGCAGTGGAGTGGCGTGCCGTAGAAAAATGAATTAAACAATTTGGTGATTTGTTATTCACAGACTTACGTACGTTACATACGAGGCATGAAGTAGTTCATCTGAGTTTGAGAATTCAGAATTTGCAGATTCCTCAGAGATCTTGTGCCCTGGCCTGCCCTGACTGACTGAGAAGAATAGATTTTCTGCCTTTCAAACCCAAAGTCAAAGCTGAGGTTGAAGCTTAGCCAACTTTTTTTTGCTACACAAAATATTTTGTTAATGAAATTTAATATTGTAATAGTGGAGGTTTGCGAACAATTTGTTTAGCCGTGTTGCAGCAGTTAGCCTTAGCCTAGGTTTTACACTTCTAGCTTCAAAAAATCGTTACAAGAAGTCGAAGCTAAGTTGTATTCGCAAAAAAAGTACTACGAAAAATCCAACGTGTTATGTTGTGGCATGCTACATCACACATGGCTATTGGCAAAACTGGAGAGGCTTGAAGATGTTGGGCAGACGTCGACGTCAGGCGTTGTCTATTTCTGATCTCCCGAGAGAGAAACTGTTCTCGTCATTTCCCTAAGCATTCATGTCACAATGCACTCCGCTGCACTCATTTTCAAGGCCCGAATCCCATCATCAAAAACATTTTTGAACACATGAAGAAAGATTATGAAGGAGCCGCGAGAAGAATGCATTGCATTGCATGCAAAATTCAACTAAACTAAACTCATACCCACCACGGAGACGTTTTTATGACATTAAAAAGAGGACACGCTGGGCTTGTTTTGTTAGTTAAGAAGAAGAAGAAGGCGGGGAGAGAGTTCGGGTTGATGATAAGATCTAATGACACCGACGGACCGAAGAAGACCACTTTTCATTTCACTTCTTAGTTCTTAAAAAGAACAAGAGAGAAAAAAAGAACATATGGACTTTGGCGTATTGGGCTGGTGAATTTTTTTCTTCTACGTCTCTGTCTATGTCTTCGTGTTCTTCTTCTAACTTCATTTTGTTGAGGATGAGCCAGGTGAATGACGTTTAAGAGACAGCATTTATTTCTCCGCACCTTCAACTTCATTTCATTAGTGGAGAAAACGCTGGAGTGGTTATTACTTTTTAGTACGTACGTAAATACACGACCAACTTATTTCTAGGATTATTACTATTACTCCTAGCTGGTCGCCTGGCCTGGCCAAGGCTCTAGCAGAACGTAAAAGAGAACTAAGAATAAAAAAAACAGTGCATGAGAAGAGTCAGTCACTCTCAACTTCAACTCAACCAGTAGTCCAAAAAGTAGTGCAAGAGATACAAACTTTCAGTTCTCCATCCAGTCGCAATCTTCCAAGATTTGTCTCCACTTTTTCCACTCACTACTCCACTACTACACGATCGTTCCACTGACAATTTCACCCGAAAGAGAATTGTCTTAATTGGATGAGGGAAAAAATTTCGTCTTTTTGTTGTCTTCTAAATTGGACCTACTTTCCCCACCCGTAATCACACACATATACATACGAGGACCATAATTCTTTTAATTAATCTGAATTAAGTCATTTCTTAATTTTAAGAATGAAGGCGAGGAACAAACTTTTTTCACATACATCTCCAAATGTCGTCCTTGTCGTTCTTTAAGCCGGAACACGGCCGCCGCCTGAGTGGTCGAGAACATGCGAAGAAAGTGAAGTGTCGTTTAGTCGTCGGTGCTTTCACTTTAATGCTTTCTTTCATGAGATTCTGCACGTAGCTTTTTCAATTAGATTTGCTCATCACTTGAACCCCGAAGCCCACAATAGTTTTTGCACGTGGATCCTGAGTTTCTATAGGTTGTTTGCTCTAATTAAACATCACGCAATGTCACCGACAGTCTTAGCTCTAGCTCTCTCGCTCTATGCACTAGTGCCAGTGACATTTCTATTCAAAAAACTTTCCAACAAACCAGCCCCAGACCAAAATCCACTAGACATTTATCCAGGCAGGCACACCTTTTAAGCTTTACCAGCCCAAAATCCAACTGTCTTTCCTGAATAGGAAAAATTAATGGACCTTCCTCTCTTTATCGTCATCACTTATGAAATGCGCTGTATTTTAGTTAGTATGCATTTATTCATATTTGGCTCCTTCGTCAAACTTTGTCTAGTACATTTGCATGGAATTCAACACAACGCAACGAGTAACCTCCAGAAAAATATGTAGCCGAAACAAAAATTAAAAAAAATATTCAGAAAAACTTTGCAAAAGAATTGAGCCCGTAATTTGAGCCTAAACTTTGCAACAAATGTTCAAGTCTTCGTATTCGTGGCCTATGCTCTGCTCTGAGGTTAAGCATGTGTGAAAGTTGATATAATTTTCGCCGCAAATGCCCCATCAAGTTTTGGCTTAACTGAATTTGAATGACTTCTCTGCGGAATGAAGAACCAAGTTCATGTTCTTTTAACTTTTCAATTTCTGCATAAAATAATCCCATCCATTGTGCACCTGATGGCTGGCCAATAAGCCCTTCGTTTGACTAATCCTTCAGCAGCTAGAAATGAAAAATCTTCTGTCATAAAAAGACACCTCATTTCGCAGTTTCATTTACTTTCTTCCTCTGCTTTCTCTCTCACTTTTTGAGATTGAGTGAGAGAATTGGATTTTTCAATATGTTCATGTTAATATTTCGTGGCTTTGTCACTTCCAGTCAGTCGTTCCAATCCCAACCCCCCAGTCAGCCAACCGAGGCCAAACGAATCAAATTTAAATTCAAGTTTTGGTAATTAAAAACTCTTGCACTTTGCACAATTGCCGTTCTGCAAGTTTAGAGAAGTTTTTAGAGATTAGCAATGCAAACGTAAGGCATAAAGAGCAAAGGCCGCACCTGTCCTTGCTTTTGGAGTCCTTCACTCTCACAGCACCACCGGAATTGCGTATAATGCGTACCAAGATTGCGTGCGATTTGGCTAATAACAAAAACTAAAAGGAGGTAGAGACAGGTACATTTTCCCACTATGCGATGTGTACTATTGTTCATATTAATTTTGGAGACTTGCTAAAAGTCCGTTGAATTTGAACGAGGTGAATTCAATGTATTGGTCGTTTGTTTGAAACTTTTGTGGCTCACCTTGAATGAATGAAGAGCTCAGTGACCCCGAGCTGTGAATATGTATGTGCTTCTTAATACTATAAGCATTCAAATGAACAACACTAGATTTGAGCCGGAGGGCTTTCTTTGAGCATCATGATAAAAAAGGAATAATAGTAGGAATGCTTCTCCTAACCCTTTCTGAGACTATGTACTAAACAGATCAGTCACAAAAAAGTCCAATGCGAGCAGGAGGATCTTGTAAGGAGTTCATTCTTATGAAGTCAGTCAATCAGCAACAATGCTGTAACAATGATAGATCTTCAGTCTGATCTTCGACAGCATTCATTCGCTCCAATAAAAACACGAGTAAGAATTCGGCTAATCCTCGCTGAAAATTAATTTCCGGCTCTTGCCAAGAGTTTCTCGAACCACCCGGCTGACGTGCTCAATTTAATTACCGGGCAATTACATAAATCCAAAAAATTTGCACCAATTCGCATTGTTGGCAAAAGTAAAACCTTTTAAACATTTTAGACATTTCACAGTTTGCACTACTCCGTAAGATTCAAGCCCAAGTTTCAAAATCCGCCTTAGATTCGGTTAAGCTGTTGGTGACAAAATATTTTATAGTTGCTATTTTGCAAAATCAATCTTGACAGAACCAGAACTGTATGTAACTGTAACTCAATGCTGGCCAACTGTCCAAAATTCACACTATGAATCATAGTTTTTTTTCATCTCAAAATCCCACGTTATGCAACACAAAAATTGCAATTGTAATTCAAATGAGGGTTGTTTGCTAATTTATTCAAAGCAAGACACACTTGCACTACGAATTCCATATCCCTCATCATCCATATCTGTTCTGAATGTATAAATATATCGGATTAAATTATTCCGGACGGAAGGAGCAAGCATGGGGTCATTGCTCGTCGTGATGACACGGAGTCCCTAGTCGCTCCGACAAGTGACAAATCTAAATTCAAGTTTGTCATGCATTTCTATGAATGAATATGAAATAGATTCCGGCCCTGCCCGTAACCAAAAAAAATATCGAAAGAAAGGCACTACGCTAGACTAAAGAGTCCACGTGGAAGTAGTTTTCCCCACTCAACAAGTGTAATAATATTTTATGCATATGACGTTTCTGCAAAAGACTTGCCCTGCACTCCCATCTCAATATACAACGAATATGTGCAATCTGTGTGGTTAATGTAAGCAATTCTCAGCATGAGAGTTTGTTAAAGTTGGACTCACGTTTATGTTAGCAATATAAACTATGAGCTGCTGTTAGTTAGCTATTCCTCCACTCAGTCAGTCAGACCTAAAAGGCTTGGACTCAAAAACTAACTTTTAGAGAAGAACTGAAAATCCTTAACTACGTTAGGCTACGACCTATCATTTGTATACGAAAAGAAATAACACTTGCGGTTATTAGTATCCACATTCCATTGCTAAGGATTTCGAATCCCCCCTTTCAGATATGATAAAATAATTCAAGCAGAGACCTTGGGTGGTAGTCAGTCGGCAATGGGAGGCAGAACTACTTTTTCTCTAGGAAATCTTTTTGAGAACGACAATAATGGAAAAGTTGACCCGTCAACCCAAAAGGTCGGGAAGGTCAGAAGAACAAGTCACTTGTTTGGAAATAATTTACATTTGGATTTAATTCCGCCCTGCTTGACATTTGTCGAATTGAATTGTCCTTGGAGGGAGGGAGAATGGAAGGAAGGAAGGAGAAGAGATATGGATTCAATTTAATTCTCATTTTATTTAGAATTTATGGCACCCGTTGACAGGGTATAAATTTTTGTCAAGATTTACACGACTCGGCAAAAGAGAGAAATCAAATCTATCCTCGTCCGATTGTTTTTGTCCTTTCCAATAAACAGACATGGATATCTTAAGAATTGTGGAGCGAGCTCGAATTCAAAGCACCAACTCAATTCTGTTCGATCTTTGTTTCACTGCACATTGCATTGAAATCTAAAATGAAAATCTCGTCATGTTTATATCCGCTCATCATTCACACTCAAGAAAATTCAAGACTCAGGAAGCCCAGGATAGCCAGGATTCGTGATTCCCTTTCCCAGCAAATAATTTGACACAGCAGCACAAATGCACGAAAAAAAGAACTTTCTTTCTTACATTTCCTCTTCTAATTTTGACTTTGAATTTCCATTTCGTCAGTCAAAGGGTTATTCGGGAGACGGGGAGAAGGGTTTGGCTTGATTTTGGTTGCATGATTTAATGTACAAGTTTTCAAGCAATTATTTACAAAGCAGCAGCTAGCTAGACTAGCAACAGCAAGCAGCATATTTTTATATTGCTTTACAATCTGAACTTTTCCCATGAAATGAATCTCACTTTTAATGAGAGAGGAGCAAAGCACAGGAAATTCAGCAACTAAAAAAATAATTCCGCATTCGTTTCATGGAATGCTTTCACCGCTGCTGCTACAGGTATAAAATTGCATTTTGCTTCGAATTAGTTCAGTTTGAGAACACAGGAGAGCAAGGGCAGGGAGTTAGCAGAGTAATATGAAACTTTATTATTTGTTTTCAAACTTATGTAATGAAATATCCGTGCATCAGTATGAAAAGAATTAATGGTTTCCATTCAGTAATTAGTAGGGTGGTTGGGTTGAGCTTACACGTGAGCTATTGGAAATTGGAACCCATTTTTTCTGACTAACTCAACCCAATCCTTAAATTCAAGAGCCGGAGGTGAAGCACTAAAAAGTTGGCACGTTTAACATTTTCAACAACATCTGTACATCTCAAATATCGTCAATGTTTTCACTAATAGCTTGGTATAATTGGTTTTTGGAAAATCTAAACTGTCGAGCTCGTGCCGTGCAGCGTTTCATTCCGTACTTTCCCTCAAATGCACTGCCTTACTAGATATTGTTTTCATTTTGGATGCAGTGCTTGTGCCAGTGCACTGCTAAGGTCTTCCTGTCTGACTTATTTGACTATATTAAAAATTTAAACTGAAAGAATGTGTAATAAGTTTTATG
>JAQGCM010001433.1:0-15319 GCA_034699705.1 Hymenaphorura dentifera | reverse complement strand
AAAATCTCGAGTTATGGCAGCACCTCATTCCACGAAGCATAAATAAACAAAAAAAAAACTCCGTGGAAACACCTTGGCCTAGTACAACTTACAAATAACAATTATAATGGAAAATAATATGGATGAAAAATGTAGGTGGATTCTCAACAGCTTAAGCATGCCTAAACGACAACTGTTTGAGGAACACTACGGGAACTTCCCAATGCTGGTGCGTCAATGCGATTTCCTTAGGTTTTACACTCACAAAAATATCCCCTCTCGAAAGAGTCCAAAAAGTCCAAATCGTCCTAACCTGAATTAGTCAACATTCGGTGTTCATGGAGTGAAGTTCGAGACATTGGATGTGAACAACTAACACACTTCGAATGTCTTGCTTTCTCCAACCTGCTGCTTGCTTATTGTGGAAGTCAGTCACCATTGTGCAGAGAAAGCGGCATTAGCTGTATTTGTACAGTGAATATCACAATCCGCAATAAAAGATCTTCCCAAATTATCTTGTACAGCGACTATTCAGATTCGCTTCTTCAAATTCAGTAGCGAAATTTTGAGAGTGCTTATCAATGCAACCAAAACAAATCCTGGTCCAAAAAACACTCGATTTAAAATTTTGTGCTCATTTTAGTGTTGATGAGAAATCAAGTTTTGAAATACGAACACATCTTTCAAAGTGATACAAGATGAAGAAATTATGCGGCCCAACAATAGTAATTCTGCTATTGTTGGGACTGATTTCATTTTGTTATGGAAATTATCCTCTACTGGATGTGGATACGAACATGAGAATTGTCTTAATTCCTCACGACGCACCGGTAATGAATTTAAACTTTCCCTTTAATTAGGCAATTTTTCTCTCCAACTATTTACACGCTTATCTATCGACGGATTTATCGGCCTAGAAATAATATTCGTTGTCCATTTTACCAATTCCATACCACGAACACGTCGATCTTTATTACTAGCTTATGAAGATTTGCAAGCAGCCAATTTACAGATAGTTTTTGGGTACAACAAATTCAACTAGCACACCAGCAAAAATGTGCAACTAAAATAACTAAATGTAATCAAATCGAATGCCAAGCACGGGTTGACTTTCCTCGGAACTTTCCCAAATTAAGAGCTCTAGGAGCATTGCATTTGCATTGTATAGTCATTCTTTTGTTTGTAAACAAATACCCGGAGCATCGCGTAAATTACCCGTCAAATTACATTTGCTATTCATAGAGTCTCTTACATAGTTCTCAAGATTGACTTGTTGTTATCATACTTTAGGTCGGCTCTATTATTTACCGCCTACGAGCGTCCGACTCAGACAATAACTTTCCTCTGGTCTTTGAAGTTCTCGGCTCACTTGGGAAAGCATTGTTGAGTTTAGTGGATCTAGGATGTTCAGAAGCAGAGTCACTTTGTCAAGCAGACGTTGTTCTGACTAAAGCCCTCGACCTTGGGCGAACCTATGAGTTTCAGCTGAGAGTGACTGATACTGCAGGTGATTTCACCAGGGTCAAAGCTGCAATTACAGCCACCGAAGGAACAGTCGGTCAATCAATGTTCGGCCCAAAGATTCTAAGAATACCAGAGGTAAGTTGAGCTGTTAGTCCATTTTGTAGTCGATAGAGTAGTTAGGAAGACTAGGTCAAAGTCGAGTTCTCACACTGCACTGTAATGACTGCAACAGGGAGAAAGCAAAGCACACCGAACTTTAACACATGCAAGAGAGCAATAACATGTTGTTTCCAAAATTGGCTTAGTAATTCCTGGTTCCCGCTATCCATGTCATTTTAACTTAAGTTTTTTGATATTGAAATTAATTGCGCTTACTGATGAATCAATGTGATGATGTCGCTAATTGTGTGTACTGAGAAATTTGTATCCAAAATAAGATTAATCCAAACCCAAAATATAACTGATCCTCTGAATTCCTTTTCAATCCTGAAAATATTGCCTTTACAGGATTTAGGGGTTAATTCTGCGCTCAATTAAGACCGCAATGAAGCTAGCGGATTGTCCATTGGCAACTCGAGTTTGCCAATTAAGTAATGGATTCCAACGTACGTCAATCAATATTATCCCTGCAATAATGATTGTGATGTAACTTCGATCGTTCCACAGGACATGCAGTATTATGCTTTTGCGACTTTTGACCTTTTCCTCTTAGAATGAAAATGGCTTTTGTCCTACTTCAGCCTCAAGTCCAGATTGTGTGCGGAAAGGTCGAATGTTTTAATAAGTATCAGTAGACCATTGTCCACGACGAACACCTCCGGCAACAAAAAAAAACGACAAAAGGAACACAGAATAAACTAGAATCGATCAGGGAATGCATTTTTGGTGAAATCATGCAACCAGGCTTCTTGAATTCACCTGCATCTCCTTCAATCCAAGCGTGGGAAATCCCAGTAGTTTCAGACATTTCACTTCACATGTGTGCCCCAAGCTAGGAATCAGTTAGTCATCGCTCCATAGAACTGTGAATTCCACAAAACGTTGGAAGCATTGGATTCCCGTCGGCCTCGGCCTAGACTACGAGACGACATGTCCAACTTTTGTTTTCAGAGCGGAGCACCGCAGTTGCTAAGGCATTATTGACTCAAGAGTTCCCATTCTCGATTTGACAGTTCTTCTTCACTACGACTATAGAAAGTCCCTTTTCAACCTGTTTGAAAGGAATCCACGAACGGGACACCAGTTCCTAAGAACTCCTCACACTAATGTATTACAAACGAAACACGCAAGGAGAGTAAACATTAGCTGAGGTGATGGATGCTTCAACCGATTTCCCCTCGAAGGGTGTCTTCATTCAATCGATTCGGTATAACTCCAAAACGTACCACAATAGGAACAGTCATAAATAGTATGGGTGGTGAAAGCTCTTGCAGCTGGAAATGTCCACCCCAACCCAGCCAAACACTTCACTGCACTGGTCTGCTCCTGGTCTAGGAGAAAGAATTATTTTAATACGAAGGTTGATTGGTGCAAATCACAATAAATCACGATTGCAATGCAGCGCACTTAACCCTGACTTTCACCATCTGACTTCTTTTCCTTCATAACAAAATTCAAGATGCTACACACTTTAGCGATGAGTATTCCGGAAAGAATCCAAATTTATTCAGGGTGAATTAGATTAGATACCGTTTCATATTTCCACCCCGTGTTTTGGCCAACATTATTATTATAACTGCAATAGGGTTCTCCTAACTCCACCCCCTATGCAAGTAGCTACAAAATATGTTACGCCGCCAAATGCGTCATTCTGCTGCTATTTCCTTGAATTTTGCTCGAATTTAAGTACGTTTAAACTGAAGGCCGAAGTTGGGTTGAGTTTATTGATTTCAGATTAATGCCCGATGAATTAGTAATTTACTTTTTTTGCGCAATTCCTACAAAAATTATTAGAATTGGTTTCACATTTTCACAATTCTAGTCTGCAGTCGGGTACATAAACTGGAATCTAATGCAGGTGCAATGTACAGTTCACATCAAAGCTGCAATAATGATTATTTGTGGGACGAATAGGATGCAAAATTCGAGAGAGCGACTATTTTTCCTCACTAGCTAACTCGGCTAAAACAATTTCAGTTCAGTGCTTATTTAATTTTCTGGAGCGCCCATTTGCCCGCCCTTACGCCGCGTGCCGGTTGGAGAGATTTGACACAATTCACCTGTCATTTAGGTCAAACAATTGAGATCATCGCTCTGAATGAAAAAAATTACTGGTCAGGTTTAGCTGAATGCAACGTTATGCAATGGAAAATATAATCGTGGACGGCGAGAGCGAGAGCTATGTGTTTACCAACTCACTTTCTCTGCACGCAATCCACAAATTCATGTCAACAGTCAGACTTCAAGTTGCTGGAAGGTGACGGTTTCCAAAACAGAGTCGCACAGTGCTATTGGGGTCAACGTAATTTTTCCAATATTCTCAAAAATAAAGAGTTTGTGCTTTCCCATGACTCATGCCTTGTGCAAACTGGAAATTGGATGTCTGCTTACATGCCTGCATGGCCGCTACTTTTCACCTGACTTTTCCTTCTTGTATATTTTAAGATGTTTAATTGCGTTAACTGAAAACACCATAATTTATTAACTCCTGCTGTTACAGAATGCAGCCTTGGGAGCGGAACTGAGCAGCTTTATTGTACTTAAGAACGAACTAAACTCCCGCACAGTTCTGCTGGAGATGAGAGTTAGTACATACCATTAATTGCTCTTTTTTATTTTACCCTCAAAATAATTTAGACTAAAAACATTTCGTGACCATGCTTTTTATGGTGCAAATAGGAATCCAAAGAACGAATTGAGTTGAAGCAAAGGTTGCTCTCAAACAATCGCACCGAAGGAACATTACATTTGAAAAAGTATCTGGACTTTGAATCAGAGCCATGGTTCACTTTTCAACTCTTAGCAATGGTATGTGCCAAGTCCAAGTTTCTTGTTTTGCTTGGTTTTTTTATTAGCATTACATGAATTTTGTTAATTTGACGCTCGCAAGCACCCCAAAATCATAAATTTTACTCTGCATGCGATTGCAATAAGAGATTAGATCTCTTGATAGATGCTATAAAACTTTTTTCATGTCGCAGAATGGTCACACAAATACTTCTGTAGACACAAGAAATGTACTCGTGGCGGATGTGATCGTGGCTGTTGAAGATGTACAAGATACTCCACCACAATTTACGTTCATTCCTTCGTTTGTCGAACTCCCGAGTACACTCACCCAGGTAAGTCAATATTGGGTCAATCAAGAATACTTTTAATTACAAAGAATGAAAACTTTAAGCGCTTTCCGTATTCATCGCACATTGACATTTAGTAAAAGTCAATGTCCGCTGGCACGACATACCACGTAAAACCTTGGTGTAATATTTATCATACGCGACGCAGACCTGCATCGTACTCTGTCTATTCAGTACCGTATGTCATGTATGTCTTGATTGATTAATTGAATAGGGGACGGTCGTCGCAAGGGTGAAGGCGGTGGACGGTGATAGAGAAAATAAAAGACTGATTAGCTACGGATTCTTAACGGAATCTAACCCGTTCGTTGCATTCTTTGATTTACACTCAATGTCCGGTAAGAAAATTGCATTACTCGGCACTTTCACCCACGGTGAAAGTGAAAGCACGTCGAAATTCCCTCTCTCTACCTTTGTTTTCAGGGGAAATCCGATTGAAAAGAAATGCTTCAGAATTGTTAGCAATTGCGAAACCGAATGAGGCCATTCATCTCTCTGTTTTGGCTCAAGAGATTGTTCCGTCTGGGCAAACACGATCAATTAACGATGGAATGGCAGTGGCCAACATAAGTTTTTGGTTAGATAATCGCGTGGCCCGTGGTCCGCCACAATTTTCTTCCGACAAGTGCGTATTTTACTATTTTGAAACTTTCTGAACGTGTAATGTTTGCGAGGCTCAAGGCACTAATTTCTGCTCATATGATTCCTTCAGATATACTGGTGAAATACGGGAAAATAGTTTAGTTGGAACGGCCGTAATTTTTCAGCACAAGAATTCAGTTTGGGTAGAAAATAGTGATGAAAGTTTGGAATTGCACTTGATGAGTGTTGGTGGGGCTGGAAATGCTTTCGATGTTAGTCCGCACGAAGGTAGAGGAAACATCACGTTCGATATCCTTGTGAAGGACTCAAGTCTCCTCGATTTCGAGGTCTCGCAATTAGTGAAACTAAAGGTTAGTGGAAAATATTTTATAACCCGTTCGATTTTTAATCATGTTTCAATGCAATGACGACTTGACCTACTTATATTTCCAGCTGAAGGCCTCCATTGCTTCCGGTTTATCCAAAGAAGTCTACATTGACATTAACGTGCGAGATGAAAATGGTGATTTAATAACGCTCATTCTAAATGACGAGTCAAGTGCGAGATTTAATAACTTCCGTATAAAAAGTTTTTTTATTCTTTTCGATTTCAGATAACGCTCCAATTTGGTCAGAAAAAGAGTACCACGTTGACATCACGGAGAACACTCCAGCTGGTACGACTGTGCTCCGCGTACACGCATCGGACAAGGACTCTGGAAATTCTGGACAAATTGTCTACTCAAGTGTGGTTGGGTCTGATGCGTTTCATGTTGATCCACTTAGCGGAGATATTGTAGTAGATAAACCATCTTTGCTTGATCGAGAATTGCAATCAGGTAAATCACCAATCACGACTTAAAGGACTCGAGCCTTGAGATACATTGCGTGCAATGGGGGAAAAGCTATCGTGCTAGGAAGTAATTTACATGTCTTCCTTTTACATTACAGAAATTCGTCTCTATATCGAAGCCAGGGACGGAGGCTACAATGTTGACTCCTCTGACTCACACTCGGTTCGCAATTTAGCCACAGCAATGGTCGTTATTAAAGTGCTTGACAAGAATGATCAATCTCCGGTTTTTGACAAAGCCGTTTACCAAGCAATTTTGACGCCAGATCTGGATGCGCTAAAGTGGCCCTTACAAGTAAAAGCCCACGATTTAGATGAAGAAGGTCATCCAAATTCGCAACTGAAGTATCAAATTGTAGGAGATGCACACTTCACAATAGACACACATTCTGGAGATATTAGACTTCGGAGCCCATTCGTATTTTCAAATCGAGACACCGAGAATCCATTTCTTGGGTCATTCAAAGTTAAAGCATTTGACTTGGGCTCACCTCAGCTGAGTACTGAAACAACTGTACAAATCTTCTCGGAAGACGTAATGTCTCAAGACATTCAGTTCTTATTTCCCTCATCGGCAGACCTGATTAACAAGGATCGGTTGAAAATTGAACAAATGCTCTCTGCCCTTACTGGTGGCCATGTCAGCATTCTTGAAATTACACCATATGATTCCAGATCTCCTCCACATGCTTTACCTCAATCACAAAAGTCGAGCAGAACCCTGTGGCCACAAGCAAAAAGCGTCGCAAATCAAAATCACAACAATGCTGATGTTACTTCCTCTCCGTCTTCGGACCAATCAGTAGTTCACGCAACTGTCCAGTCTCCCCTGTCCGGTAGACCAAGGGTCGTGGATTTGGCTGGTCTCAAAGCCTTTATGACATCTGAAAGTATAAACGTAACCCCAAGTCCTTCTAAGGAAATCGTAAGTATATTTTTAGAAGAATTTGAGATTTTCAATTTCTCTTGTGTGTAAATTCTAATAAAAGTACTGAATTTGTTTGCAGGAAGTTTCAAAGGCAGAAAGCCGGAGCTTGTTCTGGATTCTGATTGCCCTCATAATATTTCTTGTGCTACTTTTTATAATATTCCTATGCTGCATCTTCTGTCCATGTTGTTGGCTGCACAGGCACGGAAGTGCTAGAAAATCTGAAAAATTGATTGAGCGAAGTGAAATCAAAGAATCCGATCGGTTCCTTGGACGATCTCGAAGAACTGTCCCAGTCGACACAGTACAAATCGAACAGGATCAAAACTATCGAACTCGAGAGGCTTGGAGTGGAGATGAAAACCATCAATGGCGACCACAAGTGTACCCTCCGAGTACACGCAGAAAGCCGAGAAACATACAAAATTTGCAACATCGAAACGATGTCGCTATGGAGGAATGGGAATTCGCTGAGCATGGAATGCCACCGCAAGGAAGGCGGAGCGATTTGCGGTCAGAAGAAATTGTACCGCGATGGCAATTTATGCAGCAAAATCAAAGTCATCCTCAGCAGCAGCGAAGGCATGTTGGTTATATTGGTAATGCTCATCCTGGGGATGAAGAGTTCGTTAGAAGGCAACCTGATCAAGAACAGTACGAAAGAGATTCTAATCCGGCCAGGAACAATTTTGGATATCTTACAAGCGAAATGGACAATCGAGATCAACGAGTGCAAAGGGTTCAATCTCAAAGATCGCCTTCGAGAAGCTTACCACCTGCTACAACAGATTTCAGAGTACAAGTGGAACCCAAGCAGCCACACACCAGATTTTTCAGGTAAGCTGGCAACAAATTAATGTGCTATATGACAATATGACCAGAAACTTTTCAATTTTTACAATTGCCAAAGGTAAATTAACAACTGTCCGTTTCTAGAAGAAATTGATTCAAAATCATTTCCTCTTTATTCAATTGATTTGAGCTATTTATTCTTTCCATTCTAAAAATACCTGAATTTTGCAAAATTCTAGGACTGAAATGGGAGAGGTGCTTCAATTTGACTTTGACGGAGACGAGGGAAAGGAAATGTTGATGCGAAGATTTATCGATGAACAAAAACCTCAAGCCAGCGCGAGAGAGGATCAAGTTCTTAGCAATGCGAAAGAAAATCGTCTTTATGGAAGACGACCAGACACTCCAACTGAAACGAATCAACGGCGAAGGATTCGGGATGGACAACAGCCAGGGAATGACATAAGCTCAGCGGCTCCTGCCACGGCTGTTGCCTATCATTCCGAACAAGAAGTGACATCGGAGAGACCTAAGGCAGCCTCAATTTCAAGGCGACAAAATCTTCCCCGAGAAAGACAAGAGATTCCTTTTGACAGAGAAATTCCAGAATTGGAAGAAGAGATAGAGGAAATCATCATCCCTGGTGCTGTGAGACAAAGTAATAAAAGTCGTAAAATGGATCTACAAGAGTCGGAGTCTTCCGCTGCGGTCCAGAGTTCTGTTCGTCGGCACCGACGAAAGGACAAACACGATAAAACAATTCTAAAGCACCTAGAGTATCACAGGTCTAGCAGTCAAGGTAGCGATGAGTCTTTCCCAAAACTTAAATCAAAATCTCCGTCAAAATCACCAGCAAAAATGCGTTCTCCTCGCCGTCAGCGCTCTGAATCACAATCTCAGTCCCGCTCCCATTCCCCTCCAGCAAAATCCTCAAAGCCCCAAACAATAGCAGCTAGTAAAGAAAAACGAGAACCAAGTCAGCCAACTTTTGGCGAGGAACGTCAAAATATATTAGAAAGAGAAAGCACTAGTGGCTTTCTTGGCGATGGTACAAATATTGGTATTTCGGTCTTATCACCAAACTCGGCAAAATCCGGGGATTCACACGTTAATCAAAGGAAAAAACAAAAGTCTTTAATGAAAGACCAAACAGGGTCGAAACTTCAAGTTCAAAATGAGCGAAGTGAAAGTAGTTTAATGATAAGGGAGGAGGATGACGACTCTGGGATTGGACTCGTTGGAGTTGCAAACAAACGAAGTAAAATGTTAGAAAAGAAAAGTGTTTTTACAATTGCTTATGATGACATGGCCTCTCAAAATGTGCTGCGCCCAGACACTGCTCTTAACACTGACGTGGAGCTCCATAGAGTTTAATATAAGTTTAAATATATAATCAAGATTTGCAATAATTAAACTGTGAGTTGAACAAAATCTTTGTACGAATAAAATGTGAGCAATTTGTTATCATATCAGCCTGAGTCATACTTTTGCATTTCTATTAGTGAATACAAGGTAAAAATAGCTTTCTCCACTTTCACCAGTGAGAAATTTTGTTGTGAAATGAAAGTCTTTCAACATGATTAGATTTTGGAGTTACACCACTAACTTCTTTTTATTTCATTCAGACTTCCTGTGTTGTGAACAACAATATGGACTGCTTAATTAATTATTACACTAAAATTGAAACAAACAACGAAACCATTCATTTCCGTTAACAAATATTCAAACAACAATACATTCCATTTTTTTTCATTTATTATTCGTGACGTAAATAATAACAACAGTTAACAGGAAGGGGAGGAAACTTGAAACAGAATCCGAAACAAATTGAACCTGCTGCTGCCTGTTGGGTTTGTATTGTAAGTGACTTGCAACTTGCAACAATACAATCAATCGTAACCGTAGCTCAGCCACCCGCACTAACCTAAACGCACTGCACGCACCGATAGCACTCCTCAATTTCCAAAATCCGTAGCTGGTGTGCATTGCATTCCTTAAAAACTTTAAGTATCACCCATTTTCTGAATTCGTCTTTCATTTTTACACGGTTTTGTAAAAGTTTTTTGTGTCAACACACGTTTTGTGTTGTCTAAAATAACCGCTTAAAAATTATTTACACAAGACCACTCTTCTTTCGCTTCCTGGTGCAGCTCCGAAGATTAAATTAGTCGTCGTATTTTTGTGATGTGTGCATCGTGCGTGTAAAAACTATGTGTATTGAAGGGCACAAGGAGAAAGTTGAATTGTTATGTACACTTCAGATTTCATTTCAGTCTACGGAAACCAGCACCTGAAAAACAAGAGGAGTATTAAAATCGTTTTCCTTTCACTAAATTTGTTAGTATAAAATCAATCGGTCACCTTCTGAACCCAGACGAAGCTCTTCATAGAGTGTTGGTGCAACCTCAGTCTCAGGCCTTGGAGTGTGAAGAGTTTCACTGTGCCATCCGTTGGCACCTCCTCCATTGCTCATACTCAAACTAGACACTGTCCCATTTGGTCCATTTCCATTTAAGGACACGTCCCCGTTTCCCTATTAATTCAACAAAACATTATTTTGTTATTTTGGACTCAAAATTCCGACCCAGCACACCAGAGAAAAATCTGATATGTTAGAAGCTTGCAGACTTACGTGCATGGAATCGGGATTGGTTTCACGAATGTACGACGGATTTTCAAAAGCAATCGCTGCAGGAGGTTTAGAAAGTAATTGTCTCTTTCTGTAGAACCAGACGGTTCCGACAGCTCCAGCGATGAGGACTATCACGAGAAGAGATACACCGATCCCAACACCAGCACCGGAACCAGTCGCTGCGTATCAACATCAATCACTATTAAAAATTTGGCTCAGAAAACAACGAAGTAATAATTAGTGAACTATAGTAGTTGTTGTAAACACTGACGACATCTCAAGCGCATACTAATTAGTAAATGTTATGCAAAACTATAGTGTTTAGTGGCAATAGGGGCAGTATTGTTGCTTCACTATTGTTGAAAGAATCTGTCTGGTCTAAGACTTTCTGTTAAACACTAATGGTTAGTGCTCACACGTGTATCTTAGGAAAGTGTCCTACCCTCATTGCTTCTTTCCAGACTCAATGTGGTGTCCTCGATATGGAAACTAACCTCAGTGGTCTGTTCTATTTCTCCTTCAGAGATTAAATATGTGGTCATCAAAATTTAGCGCATGAATATTATACATAAACTCCGCAAAAAATCCATCTATCCATTCGCTAAAATTCATCGATCAATTTTTTCTAATGAAAGTTTGTTCTAACCTGTGCTGGCATAGGCGATTGAGTTGTCTTCTGTGGCGAAGAGGATCACGCTGGTCAACACAGAAGTACCGTGTGAATTTCCAGCCTTGACGACGGCTTCATAGTTGATTCCCGGCCTCAGATTTGGAATGTGTGCACTTGTGCCTACGGTATCAATTTTGTCTGACCTCTTTTCACCGCTAGCTCTCCAGAATACCCTAATCCGATTCAAATAGGAAAGGTCATCTCGATTCTATCGACTTCCATTTGCGAAATTAAAGCATTATTACCTGTAGAGGGCTGCCATTTGCGGATTTATCATGGGTGGATCCCACGTAATAATGACTTCATTTTCTGATATGACTTTGTATCGAACGTTTTGTGGTGGTCCCGGAAGAATGTCTAAATAGCAAATGCACGCTTATAATATCGGAGCTTAACTGAAGTGAACAGCGATACAAATTCAATCAAACCTCGGTTTTCTTGAAAGCATCTTAGAATGGCTTTCGTGTTTTGGAAAGCACAGATGTCCAGATTACTGACTAATGCTTCCCCTCGGCACCAGTCCAGACATCGCCTCGGAACACCCAGTCCAATACAACATGACCTAGAAGGTAAAATATAAATATTATTTACAAAAATTTGAAACACAAATCAGCCCGTCCGTCCTCGTCTTGTTGAATTACCGGTGATCTCGCCCATCTGTTAAACAAGGAAATACTTTAAGAAAGCGATTTATTTTCAAAAAATGTACACTTAAATTGAAAACTCACCTGCAGAACATTTCATGAGTTTGTCAAATTCTGGTAAGCACTCTGGTCTGTCAATGACAGAGTCGATGTCCATAAATATTGAACAAGCGTCCATACAATTGGAGCTCACATTTTCGTTAATACAACATGCAGTAACATTTGTGTTTCTGCTCTGCTCATTTACAACGAAACAAATAATCCATAAATTTATTTTCAGGATGAAGAAAACTGCACGATTGAAAGTTATGACCAGTCTTACCGATGGTTGCCTGATTTTCAAATTGAGAGTTTTTGTCATTTCTCCGAATAAATTGTCTGCCTGACAGAAGTAATCCCCTGCATCAGCTTCTGTGACATTCATTATCTTCAGCCTGTATTTGTAGTTTGTGATTTCCTGTAGTTAAGCCACAAAACAAATTCAATAATCTGTTGTCTTCGTCGATCATAAATTATATAAGCAAGTGCATTCAATTTTGTAGAATTACAGGAGTCGGTTCTTCAAGCTGAATTGCATATCTTCCTCCATCAAGTATTGGTATTTTCCCAGATTTCATGCTCTTCCAAAAAAATTGTTTTGGTTCAGGATGTGCGACAACGATGCACTCAAGCATTGCGTTGTCTCCACGAATTGCTAGTGTTGTCGCTAAGCCAGTCACAGATGGTGAATCTGTAACAGAAACAAGAGAATTTTTAATTAAATTGCACTTAAATTAATTTTAATTAAATTGATTAAAAATCACAAATGTTTCAAATTTATACAATTTTGAATTGCATAAATAACATAACTAATGAACGGAAAACTTACGTGAAACTTGAATTCTTCTAGCAGCTTGAGCTGGTGCACCGTAGCCTGTCACAGAATAGAAATAGAAGGCAGATAAAATAACATGTTTTATAGCCACAATATCCCTTCGGTTAATTTAGTCACACTCACCGTTGTCGGCGTAGCATGAAACCAAGTCCATTTCCCGAGTGACGTTCTCAATTACTTGTGTGAGATGTCTAACCTTCTGCTGCTTCATTAATTTGCCATTTATGTAGAGTGAAATTGTAGGTGTGGGATCTCCGAGAGCAACGCACACAATCTAAACCCAAAATGCAATTTTGCTATATAATTACATTTCAAACTTACACGAAGCCGATTGCTTTACAATCGTCTGAATTACTCACCGTCATGGATCCTCCTTCAACCAAAATGGGCGGTTGGATTTTCGGTGGCTGAAATGCGAGCACATTGGTATTTCACTTTCCGGAAGACCTCAAGAATGAGAACTAATCTCATTCTCAACTTGAAAATAAAATTTATTTACCTCAACGAATGGTGAATGAGCAGGATCTGTCCATGCAATTAACGTTTCTGACGGTGAGGACTCCCCCTTTTCAGTGACAGCCGACACGTACACAATATACTGAGAATTCGATTTCAACAAGTCCAGGGTGATCGTATTCACCAACGTTTCATTCATCGTATAGTTCGACTCATTTACACTCCTGTGATACACCCTAGAATTTGTACAGACAGAAAACTTTATTTTTATATGGTCCAGATGATTTTCTCTACGGTTGCACGTTAGAATTGAGATCTGGCGAACCTGTAAGTGATCTTATCAGAAGGATGAGCAAACAATGGTGGTTGCCAAACAATTTGAACCCAAGAAGCACTGTGGCTCCCAATGACGAGACCATGTGGAGCTGAAACAACGCCAGGAATTCTGCTTCCGTTGAAATCTACACATCGAAAGAATAGAAAGAAAGTCGTTTCTATTTGTTTACGGGTGACGCTAAGCCAATTTTTTGTGCTAGCTTCTGTTGGGCTTACAGTTAGAGGAGACATTGACTTGAATAATGGATGAAGGTACAGAATAGCCGTGCTGGTTATGTGAGATCACGTAGAATTGATACACCGAATAGGTTGACAAGTTACCCACCTCCACGGCTGTACTGGTAACGTTGAGCTGTAGTCGGCAGATGAAAAGAAAAATTAGCACACTTATAAATTCTAACATCCCTTATTTGTACAGTGGAGTAGTCAAGAATAATTCCGTTAGTTATTACCGAGTTGGACTGAATAGAAAGGTCGCGGCCTAGAGACGGATCCGCAAGTTGGTAATGGACCTCGTAGCTGGTTACATTTGCGGATTCAGGAGCTTCCCATGACAATGACACAGTAGAATCATCGATGAAATTCGCATGAAACTCTCGGATAGGTCCCGGCAGCAACCCAGTCCCTGCATACAAATAAGATCGTCTGATATATTTCCTGGCTTATCAAGGAGAGCTCAACCGTTTCAAGCATTTGTTCTTAATGAACTCCAAAATTTCTGGAGCAGCATACTCACGGCCAGGACCAGCAGCCTTTTCCGTGACAAAAGTGAAAGTAAAGAAACCTGCGAGGAAGCTGAGAAATCGTGTCAAAATGTCTTACCTTCCTCAAAGCATTGTACGATATTTCCGATGAACGGTAGACAATTCTCAGCCATGGATAGAAGGCTGTCTGGAACTCTGCCATTGCAAACTCCCAAGCAATTGTCAGAAACTCCGCGCCGAGTACAGCACTGAATTTGCAAAGAAATATTATGAAGATAAACTTGTATTGTAGTAGTTCAAGGGGCGTTCATAATATCGTACCACGTCATGATTTCTTCCACCTGATACGCAACGGAGTAGTGTCTGAAATTCCGGTACACAAATTAAGGCCAACGCTCGGATGTCACTCATGGATGCATCATAGTTGCAAAGAGGAAGACAACTAGAACTCAATCCAGCCTGCAAATGTGGAAGAGTTTTTCATTTTGTATTGTCGCCAGCCAGAGATTAATGACAAACTTTGAGTAAACACAGCGCGTGTAATGACAATACTCTCCGGGCTTAGCACAGCTATCTGATTTTTCAATGCCACGATCGAATTACCAAATGCAAATCGGAAGTACAAATCATGATTAACGTTTTACCAAAGCCCCACCCAAACTCAAAATTCCCTTCACGAGTAACAAATGGCAGGGTGCCCGGAAGCAGGATCAGCTTAAGTCGCGCTTATTGTATCTACCAAAAGATTTTGTACACAAAACGAGAGGAAACAAGAGAAATTCAGTATTACGTTAACGCAGCAAGCCGTCTCGTTGTAAGCGTTCGTCGCTTCTTCAATTTCTGCATCGAATTCTTCCATACTTGCAGTTCGGAAGACCACTCTCGGTGAAGCTTGACTAACTCCATGAGCATTCACGGCTTCAACGTAAACCTAAACGCACAACAATTTGCACCCATAAAGCAATCAATAAGATCAATCACCTAGCAAAAAAGTGAATTCTCCTTGGTAATTTAATAGGAAATTTCCAATAGGAAAAAAATTGATTTGTCGAAACAACCAGTTAAAAACAAAATACCTCGTATTCAGCGTTCGAATAAAGATTTTCTAA
>JAQGCM010001432.1:0-15323 GCA_034699705.1 Hymenaphorura dentifera | reverse complement strand
TAGGATTCGAACCTAATGTCATGCTGTGAATGATTAAAGATAGAAACTATAACCACTCGACCAGCTACACCCCCCTAGCAAGGCTTACTTATTGAGACACATCTTGATCAAATTGGTCCTAACCATAAATTTTGCAGGGATTTTCAAGGTCAATAAATTTATTTGCCAGACCCTGAGCCAACTTTGTGCCAGGCGTTAAGAAATACACCGTAGATAATAGCTATTATTTCTTGGCCATTCTTCTCAATCTACAATGAAAAAGGAGACAGACAAAATGTTCGATTCTTATCCGAGTGCTATGCTGCTTTGTCTCTGACTACAAAATATTATCACTGGCTCGGACTCGACACCCGTTGTATTTCGAAATTAAACTATATTTGCCAATCTATTCTTGAAAGTTAAACAAACCATGAAATGACTAAATATTTATGATTCCTAACCTTAGTGCTCTTTTCAAAGTAATTAAGTTCCCATTCCTACAAATAGCAAGTCATCTCTGGATTGGTTTAAGCTTAATATTCTTCTTGTTGTCTGTCGCAACATATGCTGATATTCTCAGCGGTCTTCCTGAGCTCACAGTTAAAACATGTGGGCGGAAAATCGGTATAGCCACAACTCTAATGGATCTGTGGCCATAAAACTAGTACGTTGAATTCTAATCAAGTTAGTTGTCAGTTGTTCATAACAAGACCTGACTGATCCTGGTTTCAAGCAATTGACAACGTGGACAATAAAAAAGCCATTAAACTTGTTCCCACACCCTTAGACTGAACCTGCAGCAATTCTGATTACCCATCGGCTCTGGAAATTTTACGACATTCCGGTCCGGTCGGAGCTAACAAACTAGGCTTTTGAACATCTGCAAAACCGATTATCTGAAAACAGGAGAGTGCATTGGAATTCTAAGTGCTCAAGCTTGAGCATGTTGACAATTATTAAAGTCGACATTTTATCACCCGAATTTCTGGTCAACAAGCGGGCTTGCACTGAAAGATGAGTGTAACAGAAACCAAACTACCAAGTTATTAAAAAGTACACTCAGCGCACACACCCCGAAGTGATCTGATGGCCATATTCTGGATCATCCTTTCCTAACCCAGGAGCTACGTCGCACAGGCTTGGGCTTTGATAATATTTTTTACGCGTTCTGTGCAAATACTAATTTTCTACTTTCGGTTTGCATTTGTGTTAGAATATTCAAATCTATTGTCAAAATGATGAACAGTGTCATTTCAGATATCAAATAAAACGTTACATAGAATGGACTATAAACAATGAAATAGTAGCAAGTCGATTTAATAACTATTTTAATTGTTACAGCGTGCCGTGCAACTATCGAGTAGGGAAGGGAGTACTAATCCAAAACTTTGAATCACGGCCTGTAGTTGCGTAAATAAATTAGGAAATACACAATTTTGATCAGTTAGATCAGTGCACCTGACGAACTTCTCCAGAATGTACGGTTACTCTTCTGTTCTGACAATAAGTAAAATACATGAATCGAGTGTGTAAATCTAAACGGATTTCCACTCGTAAATTATACAACGCATGAAATACTTGTGAAAGTGGATTGCTTCGAAAAGCTTAATCGGTTTTTGGTCGTGGAAATGACATTCATCTTGATGATACTTAGAGTGAACTCGTTGACATTGACATCAAGTCCGGAACCGGAAGTGATCTATCCAACCATCTGCGTATGCACTTTACTTGGCTTGTGGGTTACATTCAAAATAAATATAGAAAACGATCTGCATCGAAAATATATAAAAATTGCATTCTGCTTTTTATTCCATCGTAATATGCAATTACCACTTGCAACAAATAGCGGAAAACATATTTGTAGTGTAGTCTTTTTATATTATTGGCGACTCGTTGTGATTTTATTGTGGCACGACAATTAATGTAATGATTGATTGGATTTGAATGTAAGGTTGACGTCTAAAAACAAAAAACTCAATCATCCAGCATATCCCCTTTCGACTTTTTCCCTCTTGGCAAACCTATAAACAAAAAAGAAATTGTATTTTACTTATCGCATGTGGGCACGCTGAATTGTGTAGCTGAATTACTAGAAAAATACGACTACAGTAAATTGTGTAATTGGAAGAATAGGGTTACTAGGCGGAGTCAAAGGAAATATAGCTAAATGCGTTTAAGGAGTTCAAATCCTAATTCAATCTCCAAACCTGTTAAGAAAAAATGTGAATTGTTCTTTCGGCTCTAAAAGGTTCTACACAAATTCTACAGCGTGGTCCGATTTGCAAATTTTTGTGACCATGTAACAATATATTATAGAAACAATGTAATGCTAGTATGCTGCGCGATTTTGGCAACTTTCTATTATTTCTATGAGAAAGCAGAGATTTGCGCCCTCGTCGTCTTTTATGTTTTAAAAGATGCCCTTGATAAGATGTTAACACTACTTGTGAATTCACCTAGCCTTTCAAGAAACGACGAAAGCAAAAAACAATAGAAAACAAAAAATCAAGATACAAATCTCAGCCTGCTCTCTTTCAGGTTCAACTTAGTTCCAGATTTCAGATACAAAACAGAACTAGTTGATTCCACTGTTGTCAGGTATAATGAACATTTCATTAGAAAGTCGACTAACTTTGTTTCTATGGGGCGCTTGGAAAATTTTAGCCACAAGTTTTGCTCAGAATGAGTACACGCAAATGTTTCTGAAGGACTAACCTCCTACGAATGGCTTAGAATAACAAAGAATTTGTCGTTTAGGAACGGATGAGTACCACGCAAAATGGTAAATCAAGCATTCCTTGCTATTCACGCCATTTCCATACTAGCAAGTTGCAAGAAAGGTCGGGTCTAAATGTCCGACTGTACGCATGTAACAGGTTCCTTGACACCACAACCTTGAAGGAGGGTAACAAGTAAGCTTCCTTAACTGTAAGCTGAAACGACTGATTCAGTTCAAGACGTCCGAAACTAAACCATTTGAAGGATTCCCTCGACTAGACAAGATCACTCACTATTCCTTCCTCGTGTGAATCCAAAGATGTCACAAACTTGGTGGCGACCTTTTGTTAATTTCAAGCAGAAGGAGAATAGCCCTGCCTGACTCAGTAAGTTTTAGAGAAAAAAATTTCGCCTCAGTCTGAATTCTTCTGAGCTCATTCACGATGAGATCTTTGGAGAACGTAAAAGCTTCTGGCTACCCAGTTTCAACTTAATTTTAACAACTCTAATGTTTCGCGTTTCTTTTCCAGTAAAATCTCCAGAATAGAATCTCATTGCAGTTGTACTATCCTCTCTGTCCATGCTTGGCTATACAATCCCTGAGGAGCAATTCGAAAAAGAAAATGTCATATCTACGAAGCTATTTGATAAAGCGAATGTGACCTGAAACTGTGAATAAATCCCACATAGGGGGATCATATTTCTATTTTATGTGCATTGTATGTTTTTGCAGGGAGGAAAGGTTTACAGAAACAGGGATGATTCCAAAATCAATTCAAGCTTTTTTCATTCTAAAGGTATCGTGTATTAGTATTGGAATGCAGGTTTAGAAAATATAACATACTAGAAAGGCAACCCCCACAAGATTTCGCAAAAACAGTCCCTTTCCTGGAAATCAGGAGTGACGTTTTTGCTGACTCCCATTTAAAACAAGTTTAAAAATTACACTCTCAATCTTTAATATTGGGAAATCAATCCTGGTGATTTTGATTCGATTGCCTATCTAGTCATTATATAATCATATTTATCATTTTATCTAAGAATGTAGTCAATGTAGATATCTATATCTATTCATGAGTTACCGTGAGAAGAGAACGACGTTCGTCATGTTCTCTGCACTTCCTTGAGTGACTCACCTCGAAGGAAGTGTCTCTTCTTCCGGGGAATAGGAGCTGGCCTTCCGGGGTTCCACCCAGACTCTGAGTCCTCAGCGGTTGTTTCACCAAAACCACTAGTACCGCCGTTCACCTGAACCCCACCTACGTCCTCGGTGTTCTTCAACAGTCTTGTGATATTAAAGACTCCCAATTGAATGATATTATCCAACTCCTTTTGAGCTCCACGAACCACGATAGGGTCTGGGAATAAGTCTTGAAACCGGTAGCTCAGCCACAAGTACAGGTCCAGAACGTCAAAGACTGACTCAAGTTGGACCAAATCTAGAATGGTGTGAGGTGGTTTGAAGGGCCAGTCAATATGACGACATAGCCAGTCGAACGTAATGGCTTCATTCCTGCTGTACTGCCGAGCAAACTTGAGGAACATGGCACACACGAAAGGCATTTTCCGGTTGATCGGAGCACAACAAAATACATAGCGAGCTCTCAAAGGTAAAGGCACGTGCTGGATCATATCTGCCAGGAATTTGAAATCATCCACGTTGCACATGAAATACAAGGAGTCATCCACAGTACACAGACTCACAAAAATATCCATGAGATTAGACAGAGTAGCATTTGGAAGTTGGTATGCGTACATCTCGATTTGGTCTGCAGTAGGATGAAGCCCTGCTTTCACCAGAGGCTCAGGCGAAGCTGCCATGAGTCGGACTAGGGTTGACAAGTCATCTGCCTTGAATGTTGTTACGAGACCCTTTTCAAATTGAGTTCCGAATCGCCCAGCACGTCCTCCAATTTGTAGAGCTTGGGAAGTTGAAATCGTGTCCATCTCCCGTTCACCTTTTTCATTCATGGAGGGCTTTATCATAGAATAGAAAATGACTCGGCGAATGCTCAAATTGAGCCCCATCCCGATAGCATCGGTCGCAACCATAATTTTGCAAGGATTTGCAGGGTCATTAAATTTCTTTGCTTGAGCCAACTTTGTGCCAGGCGGTAAACCTCCGTAGATGACAGCTACTTCGTGGCCTTTCTTCTCAATTTGTCGGGAAACCGAATAAATATCATTTTTATTAAAGCAGACAATGCAGTCTCCGGGTTGAACATTGTTCAGTGATTCCAGTGCCCGCTTTTCAATATCCAAGTCCGTCAATCTCTTGTACTCACGAACCTGTGTACGCCAATACAACAAAACATTAGTTCCTGAAAACATATTCGTATTTCAGCTCAGTGCAATTAAATGATTCCCAACCTCGACCTCTTCCCCGGTTGTAATCATGATGCTTCTAACTAGTTCAACGGCAGCTTTTTCGCCACAAAGGTGAATTTCTTCAGCACAGGCCCCCAATAAGGCTCTTGTCCAAGCCCAGCCCCGTTGCGGATCTCGAAGCATTTGGATTTCATCTATAATGCCAACCTCGTCTGAGTTGTCATTAAAACAAGACCAATATATACATATAGTTAAATCAGCCATTGCTCAAATATATAAGTCATAATGTCAAATTGCATTGTGCAGTGTACTTACATGGGTTAACGACTGAAGTCATTTCAACCGTGCACGCAACGTGGGCTGCAGGAGTCCCGTCAGGATTTGCTCTTAATTGTTCTTCGCCGGTAATGAGATCACAAGGTGTTCCCTGGATACATGGAAAATATTACATCGTAAATTTGAGGTTTACATTTTGAAAGAAGTTATATATAAAAAAGGTTGTACTTTGAAAGAAAACTGGACGTTGAAAATACGTACAGTGCAAAATATTTTTTGTCAACTAAGGTAATCAAATATGCATCTCGGAAGCATGAAACCCCAACTGGAAGCTACAAAATGCCTTTACAAAATAAGAAGATCGTCCAACGAAAAGGGGATCAATTTGAATTCTATCCGTTTTGAAATCACCTGTATTAGCGGAACATTTTTTCTCTATAATAACAGTGTCTTGTTAGTCAGGGCTTGACATGGACATTTATTTTGGAGCGCTGGCTATTAATTTTAGTTTATGTCAATACTAATTTTATAGTTTTATAATGTGTAGTGCTCAAGCTTTGAACAAACTTCCTTAGATCCTTACTTCTAAAAACTTACTACTTACTATACTTGCGAATAAATTTCCAAATAAGTTTTTGTTTCACCTTGTCATTAGACTTCTGGAAAACTTCAGAGGCCAGAAGTTTGAGCGGACCACAGTAAACACCAGATTTCGCAGTAAAAAATCGTTCAAGCGCTTGATAGGTTTTTCCACTATTTGTGGGGCCAGCGTGAAATATGATTTTTCTGTTAATAGCTCTGGTTTCAGGATACCTAAATTCAAACAGATGCAAATTTAGCAAATTAGGTAACAGTCTACCAATATCAATTCCAGATGCTTCCACTTTCACTCTCACAAATCGAGCGTGAAAATCTACATGAAAGAGTCGACAACGACAACGATAGTTGACAGACCGAAGTACAAATGAATTTAATTGCATAATAAAAATTACCAATTGGCAGGTGAGCGCAGATCACTTATTTTCTTCAGGTCATCCATGCACTCCATATGAGGAAATATTTGTTTGGCATGCCGTAAAAAGTACGGGAAAAGGTCGTCCACATGAGCTGCACCTTGCATTACGTCACTAAAAATTATATGAATATCTACAGGGAGGTTTTCTGACTCCAGGCAAAATCGTCGAAAACTAATGAAGGCTTGATGGAAGAGATAATCTGAAAATACAAATGCAATCATTAAAATCATATTTCCACATTTGATAATCAAGAATTAAAATTAAATGCAATAAAACTAACTATCAAGTCCATGTTCGATGCTAACGAGTTTAATCTCGCTCCTCCGGAAGAATTTATTAAGAGTCTTGAGGACTTCCTCTTTCTTGAGCTTCCCCGTCAACTCTGCCCCAATGTTCGTCGCATCTGCATTAGGTTTCACCGGCACCGGAACAAAAAGATGTGACAATGGTGATGCAATCGGGGTAGCCGGGGCCGGGACTGCTGTAGAACTTTTACTCGAGTCATCTTTTTTCCCACGGTACGGTTGGGCTAGGTAAATGGACTTGACCCTTTTTCTAGGTTTAGCAAAATATGAAGACAACTGAGGAATGCAAATCCTGAGCCCGGCTGACTGATGATAATGAAAATGATGATGAACTGCTGGAGTAGTCACAATGTGTCGTCGAATGAGGTAAAAATGTATGGGGAAACGACCCAAGAGCAAAGTGGACGGGGCTCTCATGCCAAAGACTGGACTGACTAGGGGACAGTAAGTAGGTGTGCCAAAATTTTTCAATATTTGATTAATTAAAATCTTACAAAATTAAATTAAATAGACCAGACAAATTAGCAGAATAAGCGGCAGCAGCACATGGAACTTGAATTTGTACTTTTCGGCTTTTTGGGGGATTTCAGGGTTCAAAATTTAAATTTCCCGCGTGCAAAATTGCATAAGAATCAAGGTAGATTTTGAGTTGAGGTTTTTTCAATCTTTCTAATGCTTTTGGCATGGATGAAATTCCGAGGTGGGATTTTGGGGCAAGTAGAGACTCAGAATTGGGACTCCCTCCGCACATATGCAGGTGAGCGCTTGAGTTCAGAAATTTTCAATTTTGGTGGAATTTGTCCGTTTAGTTTGACTCTGACTTTGCTTTGACTAGACTTGGACTCAACTCCAAAACTTCCTTGTGCCTTTCATCAAAAATTTATTAGTGCCTGGATAAAATTAAAAATTAAACTAACTGGCAAGTGGCAACTAGAGGCAACTGGCAGCAAAATTATAATAAAAAACAGTGACTGGAGAACGCGATCGGGTCTGGCTGGGTCATTTCTCCAAAACATAATTCTATTCGACTTCAAACTTAATTAGTGGTAAGTTGTGTCAATCAATTATTTTTGTCAATAATATGGTTATTCTCGTAGCCTAAATATAAATTATTTTAATTGTAAGTTTTATTGTACTTGGTGCGTTATAATGACGCTGACAGGGAGGGTCTTTTTTTGTGGAGGGGGGGGGGGGGCAAAACCTTAAAAAGTGTAGTTGATTTTGAAACTTCGCTGTTGCTGTCCTTTCTCTTCTAGTACCAGGACTGATTTTTTTAATATATTGCATTTAGTTCACCACTTACTCCATTCGTCATGGATCACGGACGCGGTGGTCCATCTAAGAGATCTCTCGGTTTGAGTATGATCGAAAAGATTGGTCAGAATTTATCATCTGATGCGGAAGCTGAAGCCGAAGCCGATTCGGAACAAGGACCAGTGCGTTCCCATTCATCACAGTCACAGTCTCACGAACATGACGTTAGTTCTTTATCTGAATGGCAAACGTCGGGCATTACCAAATCAGAGTTGTTGTACAAACAGCGCCACCAAGGTTTGCTAGTTTTCTTCACTTTTTCCAACCATACAATATCAGTTTAAGGATCTGTAAAGTAATTTTTATATACTGTTTAGGACAAGATGTGAGCACTGGAAGTTTCTCAATGCGAATTGATATGAACGAAGACCGTCAAAGGTCTAGTCAAAGGACCGTTCACGGCCAGTATCGAAGAAGCTCAATGGACGATGAGAACGTTGGCTACATCGACATCCAAGAAATATTATCACCCATTCAACTCACTCACGATGACTTAGGAGCAGGGCGAAGCAGCACTGCTGTTCCAAGATCGACAGTCCCTGAGAAAGCATCAACTAGTACCATAGCGAATGGGTCCAAGGTGACAAGAGCCACACAAGCTGTAGCAGCCATTAACAATTACGGCCTGCCCCCCATTCAGAAACATGTCAAAGCAGAGGACAAGCAAAAGCGTCCTTCCAAAAGCCCATATTTCATCGATACCAGCGACGAAATCGAAACACCGCAATCTCAGGCGGAATTACCAACCCATGTCTCACCACCATCTCGGGCAGTACCACCGTCCCGGCCTCTCCAACATTCCCGGCGGCTCCCACACGTCACAGAATCCCGTCCGCTTCCTACGAGAAGCAGTCTCAATTCAGCCTGCAATGTCATCCTTGAATTGGTTGAACGAGCTGGACAGGTGGGCACAAGTGGAGCAGATGTGGACGCTGCTATTAGACGACACCGGGACGGGCACATGAAAAGATTTAAAGACGAACTAAGCTTCTCTTCGTCATCTAGCCACTCTTCATCAAGTCGCGACTCTTACAAAGATCTGATGGACAAAATTAATGCCTTAGTTGACGTTTGTATTTTGAACTATAAAATTCCTGAGGTTTCTAGTTCTAGTGAACCTAGTGACAATAATGGCCGTCACAGGGGTCGGAGGAGCAGCAAATCTAGCAACGTGAATCTACTAGACAAGAAGATTCTGAAACCACCAGTCACTTTCACAGTGCCTTTCTCAAATTGCCGGTGCCAGCAACAAGGGTATCAAGGAGAATTGCACGGGCCACATGATCATGATGACTACAACGCTCAGTATCAATACCACCAAGGCCCGATGATACCTGTGCCGAGCAAGACCACTCTCCGAGTAAGTCTCTTTAGTCCCTAGATTATTAAACATGTGCTATGATTAAATTGTACATATATTGTATTTTATTACATTACACATTTGATTCTTTGCTTTGCAGGAAGTTTATGAAATGAATCACCCCCAAGTTGCGAAAACCATGGAAAAACGTCAGGAGTCTCTGGATAAGATGAAGGAAAACCGGATGACAAGAGGTCAAATTAAGAGAGACTGGGTCAAAAATCATCCAAACGGAGACCTTACTGGCTTAAGCAACGTGCTTCCTCCAAAACTTCCGAGCGTGATTACTCCCGCTGAAATGAGGCGAATCAATCAACGGAAGGTAAATCGATTGCTTGAGGTGCAGAGACGAATTGCAGACAAGGCACTCAAAGAGGAAAGACACACCAATCGTCTCATGGCAGAACAATACGCTCATGTACGTGAACTCTTCAGGAATTCACAAAGCTTTGATATTGGACTTGATATTTTGGATATAAGGGTGCTCAAACGACTGCAATATTGTTTACAGAAACTGCAAAAAAAAGTTTTGAAGGGACAACGAAATTTTCATCCTTCAGAGAGCATCATCACCGGCTAACCGGACCAGCTCTTCACATCTTCTACTTCAAACCAACCCAACACAACACAACATCGACTCATCTCATCTTCTTTCAAAAGAAAAATAACTACAAACTTCCTAAAGAAAACGTCAACGAAAATATTTTTTATAAATTTACTTATCCTGCGAGGCGGCCCCAATCACGAAGAACGGCACAAGTGAACATGAACACGATAATTGAATATTGATTGTAAAATTTGAATTTGGAATTTGTGATACGATTTGCTCTGCGATTCATGATGAAATTTGAATAAAATTAATGCGTTAACCAAATTCTCTTGCCTTGCCGTTTAGGTTGCCCTTAATGTCAAAATCAATTCAAATTTTTGTCCTATTTTTTTTTGCTTCTATTAGCTAGTCCAACTTTTGTCTTAAAATTCTAAGAATCCAGTAGAAAATTAAAAAAAAACTTTGCTACGATTGACCAGTCAAATAAACAAAACTCAAATACTGAGACTCTGGTTTGCTTACAATTTTATATATTTTCATTTTTCAATTGGGAAGAGTTAAGTTCTGTAAGTATGTGCAGATTGTACATTTTGTGATTTTTTTTTTACGCATTTTACAATTTTCAAAGAAACAACGCCAACGCAATCTTGACTCACTCACAACTAATTCAAAACTCATTGAAGTGCTCAAACCCACCGGCAAGATGTTTGTGGCAGAAATTAGAAATTACCGCACTCGTATGTAAGTATAAACTAAATTTTACACAAGTCAAACCTAAATATACAATGTTTTTTTTTAATTATTTACCACAAAACTCACTAACCGTGGGTGTATAAGTTTAAGAAGTTGTGACTCGGGAAAAACTAAAACACAAAAAAACTAAGGAAATGCCATTCACTGCGATTTATTATATAATTTTTTGGTTTTACGACTACGCACGGAATGAACGCACCCATTCAAACAACACAAACTTTTTTATTTAGAAATACATTATTGGTAAGTTTAAGAGCTAAGCTAACCATTTCCCTCTCGGTTGCGAAGTATTTTGGATTGGTTAGACTGTGCGCGGGCGTTCTAATGGTGAGTCTGAGATGAGGAAAGCAAGGGTTCGAGTAGTTCAAAATTTCCTCCGAAGGAATTCAGTCCATAAGCCCATTCGGTAGGAAATTTCCAACTACTACACACTACAATACAACCACCACACCAACACCCCCCAAAATCTACGCTTTTAAGCCAGACTCACAGAAGGTGAAAAATACATGCTATGTTTACATCAGTGAAGAATTTCTTGTCCCTTTGGCATTGATTAAAGCACCACTTAAAACACACCAAAGGTACTTATCGGGTCAAATACAGACGTCGGGATTAGACGAACACAGATATTAATTAAGACTTAAGATAATGAAGGAACGCCCAACTTTACACTAGAGAATTACGATTAATCTCTTGACAACCAATTAGAATTCAAATTCTAGGATTCTGGGACTGGGAGATCAATTCATGACGATAGTGGATAATTCGATGTCTACTGCTAAATACTTTGGAGAGAACATGAACAAAGGGCAAGTGAAATGCGACAAAATTGATATCGCTTTAGGTTGTGGGATGAGGCAATGGGTGTGAGGGAAATGAGTCCAGCCTAATTTACAAAAAGCTTGGGGCGGGTGGTGGTGGGGATCTAAATTGATTAGTCGTTGTCTGAATCACCATCACTAGAGTAGCAGGTTGCGGCTGGTGGACGCATGTATGTTGATGAAGCGATCTCCCGTTCTCTGCAATAGAAAAAAGAACAAAAGTTATGATCAACATCTAAATATTCAGGATTCAATAGCAGATATCAACAAAGTAGAAACTTATTAATTGGGGCAGCAATTACAGTCAAGAAGTTTTCTCATTAAATTCATAAAGTCATTCACTAAATGCTCGTTGTTAACAACTGAAATTTTATTGGACTGATGTGACTTTTATTAAACTAAAATATTCTCCTCGCCGTCTTAACTCTACCGTAGTACAAACGTAATTTTCTGAACAATTTGACTACCTAATTTAATAGCACCGAAACCTCAATTATCGAATAATCTGTTAAATTCGGAGAACTCTAGCTATAGTTTTGCAGCTAATTTGTATAACAAATAAAGTCTTTGGCTATTGCTGTAATTTGGGTTCAAACATCCACTCTCGAAAGATTTGCTGTGCTGGATTGATGTACCCAAAAGCTAGTACTTGTTCTGTTAGAACTTACCCAAGTGAGCGATAGTGATTGATCCACTCTTCTACCATTTGGGCTACGAGTAAAGGTTGTTTCTGGATTCGTTGACAAGCTACCATAACTCCACTATTGATGAAACGCACGTCCAACCATTGTGTTAAGATCATCTCCTCCTTTCCAGTCTAATAAAGTACAAAGTCCAAGTCCAAGTCAAGCACAAGCCAAACAAGCTGTACAATAAACTAATTCAACTGGGATTTGAAGTGACGAACCTCTGACTGGGACAAGAAATGAATTGGAAGTAGAGATCCATCCACGCTAGTGAGTGGAAGATAAACGGAGCGATCATTGATATCTTCAGAAGTCAATTGAGCAGCAGACTCGTTTGTGGACGTGGGGTCACAATCTGGCTCAATAGGCACCAGAGCAGAGAAATGTCCCCGAGTGTAGCCCAAGGCAATTGGGCACTTTGAACAAAAAGCTGCCTCCCACAAGAACGGAAGATACACGCCTACAAGTAAATTTTAAGAACAAATTTATTCATTAGCAAATTAGCACTGTACATTTGATCAAAAATATTCGGAGCACTATCTTCCAAATGTTTTATACCTTCGTAACGAGCGTAGCCTAAAGTTTCTCCACGGAAGCTCTTCACATATTTCACTCCGTAGACGATGATTGGGCGACGGAGGATGTGGCTGAGGGTAAATATGTATTTGTAATTGTATTAAATAAATCTATTTTTGTAAATCAATTAGTCATACATACCTTAAGCTGAAAACATGTAGTTGTTCCAGACTTGACCCTGGTTTACTAGCAATTGACAACAACTTTGCCCAGTCTGTGGCACACTGCGTATCGTTAAGACTAAAGTCAAGAAGGTTAGCATGAAGTAGCTCATTTTCTTTCCACCGTTGGTAAAACCTACATCATTGGACGGAACATTTGTTTAGGAAAACATTCAAGCTAAGCATATCAGAGCAAAATATATTAACGTAACGTACACAGTAGCACATTCGTGAAGAGAATCTGCAAGGGCTCGTCGAAGTCCATTGTCAGTGTCAAAAATTCCCCAAGTAGCTTGAAGTACGGAGTCTAGAAGACAATCACCTGCGGAACGATTCCAAAGAGCATACAACCGAGAATTAAGTTGCTCAACAAGTTCGACGGACCAGTTGACTATTTGGCCGCTCTCCAATTCCTTCATCACGTCTCTGTCCAAGATCTCGTCGAAGAGAGTTTCCAATATCCGAGGTGGCAGATCTTCAATTTCTATTTAGTCATACAGATTGAATAAAAAATAATAAAAATAAGTAAAATTCAAAGTCTAACTTTGAAAGCAGAAAAGTATAGAAAATTTCGATTCCGACTAACCAGATGGCAAAGCGAAAGTAACAATTTCGTTGGTGTAATAACAATGAAAGTTCCCTTTGCGTTGACGAAGAGATGACTGGAGCTGGCGACGAATATCCAAAGCCAGATCTGGAGCCACATAAGAAGGAACCCTTTTGACGACCGAAGGAGCACCATCAACTTGAGATAGAAGCGTAGCAAGCACATGTTCTTGATGAAATCTGAGTAATTAATTAAATAATTAGACCAGCCGTGTCACTTTAACAGCATGTAAAAATACTGACATGCTTACCGAAGTGCTAAGTGAACCAGGGTAAAGCCAATATCAAAGGCTGAAGGTCTGTCCAGAATGCATGCTTCAGCATGGGTGATTTGACGTGAAGGGTCACCGCCAGCGGCCAAGAATTCCTCCACAGGGACAATATTTCCATCCACAACCGCACGACAAGCATCTAGCCACCGAGTATCCATCTCTCTGGTTCTCCCTGCCATAAAATACATTTTTGAAATGAAGTATAAGTATTAAGATATTGAGATAATGAATCAATTAATTGAATTCTCACGATTGTTTAATAGGAGTCCACTGCTAAGTCCCAGACTTTTGTTGCTGCCAGCTGAGGTACGATTGTTTGCAATGGGAGAAGACAGGGCACTGCTTAAAGCATGATCACGCCCGCCAGTGGCACTGCGATTGTTTCCTTGACCAGATCCACCAACACATTTGGACTCATTCAGATGTTCTTCACTAGCACCGTCACGAAATCGGGACGTCAAACACATTACACATTTCATTGAGCGTGGCCAATTAATGTAGGTACACATGGAGCAGGACCATTTATCCAAATTTGAATTAGTATTTGGATCCGGCCCACATGAATTTCCAAGAATAGACTCTGAACTCTCCGACTCATCGAGATTGCTGAAATGCCAGCCGTCATCAGCTCCGCTCGTGTCAGAGATGACTGGATATTCGTCCCGATTTCCGAACCGAATCCTCTTACCGTCTCCAGCGACACTGAGTTTGTTTGAGATTAGTGACGGGGGACAAATGCTTCGCTCATTCCCTCTGAGGGGAGGAGTTATATGAAGAGGTTCAAAACAATCGCGTAGGCTATCTACAGAGCTGACTGTCTGCACTGGAGATTTCTTTGGTAGTGTGCCGAGAATTTCAGATCCTTCATCCCGAGTATGCCGAATGGTATTAATTAGTTCCCTCGGGGTATCACATTGGACACACGCATCATATCTTGTCTCATTCAAGAAAGTGCATACGTTGCAAGCCCAGGTCTGGTTACCATCATCATACTCAAACTCAGGATCCATATTAAATAATCAGTACGGTTCTCCCCAGCTGCAAAAGAACGTAAAAGTTGTAGAAATCCAAATCATCTCAACCCCAATTTGATTTACAGTAGTGGCTTAAACAGATAAGTATGTAGGTATTAGGCATAAGACGTGCTTCAGCTTCACGTACAACTTACCAATGAGTGAATGAATACTATTCGTATCGTATCGCGTATCGTACAACCAATTCCAATCCTTGATCGTTCCAACATCCAAAGTACAAGAAGGCGTAGTCGAAGCAAACACTTCACACTCTACAGTTCAGTTCTGCCTGCACTCTCAGATTCTATTTTTACTATATTGAGAATTTGAGTTGTCCATCTAAATCGATCAAATGTTCAAACTTAAGAATACACCATGACTATCTGCATGGATTATTACTATTTATTACTATGTTTGTATGTCTTACGAGTAGAAAAGAAGACTTAGACTGACTTGGACTGAGGACAAAAACTAAACTAAACGGATGAGATGATTGACTCTGACTCTGACGGATTGACTGACTGACTGACCCAAGTCCCGCGCCCGCCCGACCACTGGACTGTACTGTCGTGTCCGTGACCACCACTAA
>JAQGCM010001431.1:0-15327 GCA_034699705.1 Hymenaphorura dentifera | reverse complement strand
TACTTCTCCTACTTCTCAAGTTGAAAAAAATACACAAAACTTGTTTGATATACTCCTTATTTATAAGAATGTCAGAGGCAGTGAGAAAATAATGAAATACGGGCAAGCTCAAGAGTACGTATGACATTGGGGAATACTACTTTCTCCTACTCAAGCACAAGCTCAAGCTAGCTTATTTCCGTACTAGTGCTGTGAGTGAACTCATAATTTAAGATAAAATGTCATTCAAAAATACAATCGAAGAGTGAGTTGAGCGCTCCTCCTTCATATTTTTGGGCCAAACCTTAACTAGAATTACTTTTTTTAATTGGATTGGCTGTCCGCCAATGCTACAAAAAAATCAAGTCTAAAGAAATCGGCTAGAGGCCAATGAATTATTCAAATAATCACTTCGTTTATTAATTAGATTAGAGTTGGCAGTACTTGCGTTGCATGTCGTCTCAAACTGGAGCAACGTAATAGATTAAATTAAACCATTAGTGAGGAGTAAAGCTCTCATCTTCAAATGAGCATTCAGCGAACAGCCCTTCGCCATGCCTAAATTTGAATTCCGTGAATCTTTGTTCTGTAGTAAACTTACGTACAAGTCCACGTGTACGTACTCTTCTAAGCTCTTAGTTCACACTCAGACTTCATTAGACTGCCAAAGAGGGTAGGGTTGGTTGGGTCAGACGGAGTGAATTTGCAGTTTCATTTGCGAATTTAGTGGTGTCCTGATTAATATGCATTTATGCAGAGCTGTGTACACGTATGTATGAAGGATGATAAACAATTCAAGCAGATTCTTAACATTCAGAGGGTGTAGTCGTTGGCCTTTGGCCTGCTGGCCCTCCACCGCACAGCACAGCACAATGGCTGGCTCTTTCTCTTACGAGGGCTCAGAGGAGGCAGAATGATTTATAGGTCGTAATTTTATATTCTGCAATTTAGGCTTAGTTTTCTAAGTAGGACATAAAGAAACTAATTACAGTCCTTACACCTTTTGCATTGGTAATTAGCAACGACAGTCGTAGAGTCAGGTAGACGGAAACATCCATCCTCCATTACATACTCTCCATTTCCCCTGTGTCGGCAAATAAATTTCTATCGCCCACCTACCTGCCTGCCTACCTACCAACTCACCCAATGTTAATATTATAGCTGCTCGGCTCTTTCTCTCTCTCAAAACAAGCACATTAAAGTCAGCCTTTGTCGCTTGCCCCATTGCATGCCGCACAGCTTGAAAAGTTTCACACCTGTACTTCCCCAACTTTTATGGCACTTGTCCAGGTGTGAAGTCGAGTCCCGAATTTTGTTACTGTCATTTCGACGACTGTACCTATACATACACGTCCCTGACCCGGGCAATTCATTGACTTTGGAGCGATTTCGTTAGGCCAGGACATGGCTTTGAGCCCATATTACGTACATCGTTCGTAAGAGAAAGCTATAGATGATTGTGATTTTAATAAAATACAAAGGATATGCATGTGCTGCGAGGTGAAAGTATGTGCACTTCCTCTATCAATCTCATTTGGAACGCTCTTTATAAAGTCAGTGAAGCGTAAAGTAGAAAATGGAAGAAGAAAAGAATGCTTTTTTTTTTTACTTATCTGGCGAAATACCTTTGATATTCCGCCGTTCATGCATGCGGTAGTTTTCTGTCTGCACGGCTTTTCGTTTTCTCTCCCTTTAAATACTTTCTCCACAAAGTGTTCCCTAGTTGGAAATGAAAGTCGCTAGAATGTAAATAACACACGGTGAAGCGGGCGGCAAAATCTTAGTTCGAAAAGACGCCCCATTATGACTTTGTTTAATGTCTTGAATCTATGTAAGAAAAAGTTGGCATATAAATTGTTCCTGATGAAAGAAACTGGTGAGTTGGAGGCAATTGATGGCCTTTGGAATGTCTTGTCTTGGACCTATTGCAACACATTAGTTTGTGTAATATATGAACGATTTGTCCAAAGCTATTTTCAACCGTGCGCATTTCAATTTTTTTGGAACAGTTCTTCTGCTCGCGGCAAGACCAGGGTATAACGTAAGATTCGTTTAATTATGTAGACTTGTCAGAATGTGCAGCTTTACTTTTAGGTGAGATTGCAAAATGGATTCTAAGATTAAAAGCCGTTTTGCAATTTTGTTTTTAAATTGAGACATTTGAGGCGGCGTTTCGAGTTGACAAATTAAATGTACGGTTCGTAATTAATTTCGTTCTTGGTAATTTCCTTTCCTTCCGGGAAACAGATTGTCACTCACACTCATAATGTGATTCTTTCCTGTGGAAATTTGGAATGAATGAGTGAAACCGGCGTGTTCATTAAGAGCGCTGTGCTGGCGAAGTGTTGAAAGGAATTGAAGGATTTTTTGATGTAAGAGAGCGACATTAATTGTGGTTTTGATTGGTTTCTTGGTTTGAATTCAGCGGCGTACGTGAGTGCTGGGCAAGTGCTAACAAGACTGGGAAGAGTAACTGAGGCAATGGAAGTCTACCAGACATGTTTCCAATTAACCGACGACGGAGTAAAAGACTTGAGGAACCACATTGAGGCTAAAGTCTCAGCCTTGCTAAGATTCGGAAAATTACTCGTGGAAGAGGATGATGACCCAAGAGCTGCCATCAAGATTTACCGTCAAGCCGTCAACATGATGCCGCCGACCTACTCTCAAGCCCAGGTTCGTTTTCTCTCTCTACTTCCTCCAACAAAATCCTATTGTAAAATCCACTTTCCTCCCATCCTCATCTATCTCTCGTTCTCTCGACTATAGCTGCAAATTAAGGAATTCTCTTTGAACGTGAAATCATCAAATATAAAACGAAATGTCTTCCTGAATAAATAACACAGCTTCTTCCACCGCATTCGCATCCCGCCATTGGGATGCATCCCGCATGCACAAAAGTAGCGCTTTCACCGCCAAGTCAGACCCAGGCCCACCGTGAATACCATTCTCTCCGTAATTTCAAAATTATTCCACAAATTAATTACCAAATTCCGCTCTCAGAATTAAAATGAAATTCGTTGAAGTGGATAAAGAAAAGCGGCGGGCAAGAGGAGAAAGAAATTAGATTGCTTGAATATTGGGTTTAATTTTAGAATTTGCTCAGTTATATTCAGTCGACTATAGGGAATTTGATGGTGGTTGTCGCCGGAGAGGCTAAACGGCATTCATTTTACGAAATCTAGATTTACGAAACGACACCCAATTCGGAGAATTCTGTACTATTAAACAATTTAGAGCAACGAAATCTTATCTTTAACCCGTAGGAGCCTAAGGTAACAAGACTCATCGTTGAACTGAACGAGAAATTTGTTTATTGTAATGGGCAGAGTTTGGGGACGAGTTAGTCGAATACGATAAAGACATGTTCGTCTCAGTCTCAAGAGTCTAGAATATTTTAAGGTTTGGAGTTACAGTTGCACTTATCCGTACAGTACAATAAAGTAATATAAAAATTAGAGCGTCTTAATGCAAGTCTTTCAGTTGATTTGAGAGGAGACGAGGAAATGTATTAAGGCAATTTGGAAAGCGAGGAAAAACGGCAACTGTTATTATTATTATTCCTTAGGCTTTACGTGAGCGAAGCCATGCATGCTTGTATACAAATTCATTCAAGTCAAGACGACGTATTTGAGCACTCGAACTTGAGGTAAATTACATCTTACCGTACTCCACTCGTAGAATTGCATAAATGAAATGAGGTTGGATTAAGTTAACTCCCAAGTGTTGAGTGCTGTTTAGAGTAGAGGGTGAAATAAAATATATGGTTTTGGAGCATCGTCGACCTTCTTAAGAAATACGTAGGAAAACAGGCACACACGCGGAACCCGACTCATAAACGTGCCCATAATTTGCCTCTGAGTCTGGCAAGATATAAAAATAATTCAACTCGTGACTAGTACCTTTGCGCTCCTATTGTTGCGTTTTTCGTAGGCCCAGTTTTCCCTAAGAAAAAGTTTTTCTTTAATCGCGCCGAGAGAAAAACTTTCTTCCGCACTTTTGTGAAAGCAAAGTAGCGAAAGAAGAAGTGAAGTGAACATGAACATTTTGATGATCATCGATGCGATGATGGAAGTAATGTGCTCAAGTAACTTTGCATAGTTTTAATCCGCACCTAACGTTCTTAGGGCAAAGCGGGCAGAGCCTTTTATATCCAATTCACAAGGTTGTTCAAAAATGCGCTCTGAGCTCATCGGTTGGCAGCGAAAGGAGTACGTTTGCTTGAAACATAAAGAGAAGCTTAAAAGGAATTTTCATAAAAGTTGAGTTGGGGTTGCATTGCGCTCAGCATTCCATTCCTCAGCCAATCGACTCTGACTCTGATGGATTCCGACATTTATTAGCACACACTCTCCCCTAGTCAACGTTTAATGGGGAAATGTGGCTTCTGCAGATGCTTTATTGCCCAAATGGAATTTAATTAGCCCAACGAGGTCTTAAATTACCGCACAGAGATCATTTGAGATCAAAACCAAGCACATCAGTGCAGTGGGCTACTTCCCACTAGCAGCCAAGAAGGGACCAAAATCCTATGTTGACGTGGGGATTTGAATGAATGGGCAAAAATCAGCGGTAATAATTGTTGGCTTAATAGTGTGCAATGAAGATTTAGGAGAAGAAGAGCAGTCAAGGCAGAATGCTTTTTCCTGTTTTCAAGGCTCCGCTTTACAACCATGTTGCGAGAGCAAAGTATTCGTAGGGAATAAAATTGGAGAAGAGAATTTTTTGATGGCGGTTAGAGCAGCGGAGAAAGTAGGAATTTTGAAGGCTGAACGTGAAAGGGAGCATAGTAATAAAAGAAAGGAGAGACAAGAGTTTCTTTCGTTCGAGTTCTGAAAGTAAGAGGGGAGAAAAGGAAGAAGTAGAAAAAATGTCGAGGAATAAAAACGTGGAAGGAGAAGTGGAAGAGAATAAAAGAACGTTATCTTCGTCCTCCAGTTCTCATCTGTGATGTGGCATTTGAATTGTAAAAATAGTACAAAATCCCCCTAAAGTTAGGTAAAGCCAAGCGATTTCTAGTTTACAAATTTTTACACATTTCATAGGGCCACTGCATTACACTCAAATGCCCTCGTTCAAGTACTACCACACTTATAGTCTAAGTTGAGTATACAAAAAAGTACCACTTCAATCTTCTGGCATAAACGGCTGGTTTGAACCTGCAAGGCAGGCAAGAACTGAGAATCTGTTCAATGTATTTAGTTCCAGTCCGAACCGAACTAGAATTTTGTTCAGTCGTCCTGCTTGGCACTTTGATGACTTTGTTCAGCAGCAATACAGCATTAGGCTTAACCTCATTCTCCAATTTTGAAACGGCAGAAGCAAAAGCAGAACAAAGGTCAAACCTATTTACTACGCTCTGCCAATTGCCAACCTACCAGAATTGAGTAGAAAGAAATCAAAAGATTGTAAAAATTAAGAAGATGAAGAAATGCTCTGCTATGGAATGCTGCTTGATGTTGGTTGCTCCATTTAGGGGGAACAATTGAATTAGTCGTAAAGAGAAAAAAACTGAGTGAAGAAAGTAATAAAGAGACTTGGTAAGTTAGAAGTGTAATGGAGTTCCTCCTCAATTCAATAACAATAGAGCGGTCTGATGGGTTGTTGGGATCTAGAGTTTTGTGAGCCGAAGAACTAGCACTACTCGACTACTACTTGTTAATCGAGACTTAGTGGAGCGCATTGGAGCATCAGGATTCGCAAGGAAGTGAGTGAGAGTGGCTCAATTCCCTAGCTGAATTTTTGGTCTCTCAAATCAAGTCGCTTTTTTTCTCTCTCTGTATCTCCTTCTCAGTGGTGCTTTCTTGATGAGTCCACATCGTTGTATTTTCTCTTCGTCTTACTTTTTCCCTTCATCTCATCACTACTCTGGTGCTGTTGGTGCTGGTGCTGCTCCTCCTCCTATCTTTTTCAATTTCTTTTCGTCCTCAGAGAATAAGTTGTTCAGAAGAAACGCTTCTTCTTCATTTTCTTCATTCATTTCATCTCAAAGCAAAAGTGATGGTTGGTTGGTTTGGCTGGAAAAGCTAGAAAGGAGCAGCAGTCGTCGTCGTCGTCTTTGGCAATACAAACACTGCCGCCGAGCCGCCCGCTCTCATCTTTAGATTGTGACAAATGAAGTCAAACTTTCCATTTGTATCAATCTAGTAAAAGAGAGAGAAAAAGACAAGATGACGACGGACGGCGACGACGACGACGACTGACTTGTGTAGTTTTTGCATTCGATTCGAATGTTATAAAGTAGAAGAGACAAGGACGAGAAGTCGACGATTTCCACTAGAGTGTAGCAAATTGTAATGTTGTAATGTTGGGCTTGGTGGAGTCGACGTTTCTCCAGGTTCAAAGCAACTCTCATTCTTTATTCTTCTTCTGCTCCTGGCCCTGTCCCATTCATCCTGATAAATTTCCCGTACTAATAAGTCAATTAACCTAATATGTCTCTATGTGGTCTCTTCCGCTCCTCGCTCATTCCCCTGCTCCTACTTCCTTCTCATCTTACATACCTTTTCTTTTCCAATCTCTCAACTCATAAATAAAATTGAACAAATAAATATAACTTCTCCCTTCTTCCCTTCCTCATTTCCTTCATCGTCTCTTAAAGGAAGAAGACTACCAAAATCCAATCCGCTAATTGAAAGTTTGACTACTCGCTCCTCTGCTCTGTCTGCGCCGGCATTGGGCCCGGCCCGCCTCAATTAAGTTTAGTTTCCAATAGTTTATTGTACGTCATGGGCAGACATTAAGATTTTGAGCAATTAAAAGTAATGTTGTTTGATTAATGTTCGTTTCGGGTGATGACGGGGAGGACTGCGAATTGCAAAGGTTGGTGATGGCACATTGCCAATGCCAGCCAATAACTCTGCGTTATAACAGACTCGCTAAAAGAGGAATTATGTGCCAAACTTATGCCGTCGCCGGTGCCAATGCACAAGAAAGTGACAATGCCAGGAGAAAGTCGACCAGGGCCAGAACACCCTTTCTCCAAAGACAGGCAAATGAGAAATAATAGAATTCTAATTCACTGGGAATAGTGGAGGCGTTGTTCCAAAATGCAGTTAGTATGTGTGTTTGTGAGGGGAAAGGATGTTGGGTGTGCAAGGAAAGTCTCCCATCTTTAAATTCGGTCGGTCGGATGTGATGTGAACTGCTTGGAAACCTGGTGGATTCCTTTTCTTCTCCAGAATGTTCCCTAATATCCCTTTCCAATCTCATTACGGAGTGAGAAATTACTCTAATTCCTCCGAGAAAGCCACCGAAGGAACTCAAGCTCAACTGCCACTACTTAGATAAGTGCCACTTTCCATTTGAAATTGCAAAGCGGGGATGCTAGGCACATTACGTCAACTTACCTCAATACTACCGCCACAAGCTGCGGCTCATAATTTATTATCTGATTAAAGGATTCGAGCATCTTTTTGCTCAACGTTTTCTAGCCGTAGACGCCCAACTTGAATTTGAGAGCCGATTTTTTCCTGCTAGAATTTGGCAAGTGTGCTTAGCTAGTGGATTAACTAATGTCTAGATAAAAGAGACCTGTCTGTCTGCTCTGTGCTGCAACGAACGATACAGCAGCCTTCGAAATTTAATTTCCTAAATGCCCATTCATTCACTCAGGCAGACGCGATAAGGAGGATTATTCGGCTTAGAAATTAGAACAGTCAGCATTTTTGTTGCCTGATTGAACAACGTATAAAAAGAACTGAGCCACTGCACAGACTGCGCTCACTGGGAACTGAACCAAAGCCAAAAGAAAACAAGGTGACCCTTCTTTAGTCGAGATTTTCTTCTGCTAGAAATGCACTCTACAGCGTGCCCACCCCAGTTATGTTATTAGTTTAATTTAAAGCAAACAAAAATAGTCAAGCAAGTCAGTTGCACAGCAAGGGGGCTATCGATTTATTAGTCATTTTGAAAACGTGTTTTTCTTTAGCCCCTGACTCAGTGCCTGACGCTTTTGAGCCTGCCAACCATATCACTTCTCCTGGTCCTCAACTAAAGAAAATAAATATTGGATTTTTTTCTCTTCTGGAAAGTGAAAGCTACCACAGTTTCCTTTGTGTTGATCTGACTTGGGTCTCACTATGTGTCCTCTACCAATTTTTGTTGTTGCGCTACAATAACGCTCCAGGGTTTTTTTGCAACTTAATAAAGAAAATGGCAATAAGGATAGCGGCTGGAAGGCAATAAATAAGGTGTGCGACGTGCGACTCGATCTTTTCCATGGTTCTTCTCAAAACCTATTGCAGTAGCAATAGCACTGGCATAGTGGCAAGGCAATGGAAAAGCAAAAAGAAATCCTATCGCAACTACAATACATGGCCAAGTCTTAAAGCCTCGTTTATTTTCCATCAACCCTTCTCTAGATTTCTCCCAAAGGCTACGTATGACAAATCCCGAGTCCAAAGATAGAACACATTTGTGGGATAATAAATATTACCCGAGAGAGAGGCTCAGCCTTTGCTTTCACTCTGACTCTCACTAGTTAATAGCAAATACATTAGTGATATGAAATTATAATGCTGTCATTCTTCGATGCTGGACGTTTGCCTCGTTATGTCGTTCCTAAAAATAGCATTCCAAGGTCGAATTTTAAGTTCCGTCTCGGCCAGAGGTAGAAAGCTGGGTGACGTGATGTGACGAGAAATTGAAGGCAGGCGAGGCAGGCAGGCGTTTTGAGCGAATATGCAAATTTGGAGCTATTTGAATATTTGGGGAGACTAGAGGTATAAAGTAGAGTTAGGTTTGACCTGGGATAATTGTAGTTGAGGAGACAGGTGGTGCGGAAAGAAAGATACTGATGACATGAGATAATGGTGAAAGCTAGGAAAATTGAAGGAAGGAAGGAAGAAGGGTTGGAGGAGAAAAGGAATTCGAAAGGACTAACGGAATGAGTTGTACAGTGATGCATGTAGAAATTACATCTCAGGCTTGGATGGAATTTGAAATGGGGAAAAGGAGAAGAGAATTTGAGAGAATGTGAAAATTGCATTCCCTCCATTCTGTCACCTTCATTCCAAGTCTTGAGACATTTTGAGTCAATTTGTTGGCAATGGAATAAACTCTCCTTCCTGTCTGAACAAGGAAGGGCGGGTTGAGCGAGAGAGAGAGGACTACTATCCTTTCCTATCCTATCCTTCGCTTCTCTTTTATTTTTTTTTCTTGGGAAAAAGGGGATAAGGAAGGAAGAGAAGGGAGAAAAGCTTCTCTTCTTCCTCTTCTTTCTCTGCTCCTACTTCTCGAATCTTTTTTCTACTTCTTCTCTTTAAATGTGTTTGTGGTTGTGTGTCCGACAGAGTGTGTACAATGCCATGGGAGAAGCATTGTACAGAACCGGTGAAGCGTCAGAGGCTGAGGAGTGGTTCAAGGAAGCCCTCAAGGTGAGTAAATTCAAATTTGCCCGTCTATTAGTGAGTTCTCGGAAACGATACTACTGTGACTTTGTGATTGTGACTGTAGCTAAAAGCACAGTGTCAATTTCGATAGCTCCCTATTTAATTATAACGACTGAGATTTCAAGAAATGTTGATTCGGAAGAGAGGGGAAGTTTCATGTGTGTAAAAAACTGAATTTATTGCATTCTCTTTTTAGGCAAAGCCTGATCACATCCCTGCACATCTTACGTATGGAAAAATGCTTGCTCGTAATGTAAGTCAATTTCTCTCAACTTTCTCCGCCAAATAGAGATCCTTTGTTTGTATGCTACCCGGAATCTCAATTCCACTTATTCTGCCCTCCTCCTAGAATAATTCATATTTTACATTACTCTACCGTGCCCTTTTGCTCCCACATTTTACGACTCTGAGCAGCGGTCTTGGTCCCACGATTCAAAGTGAAAGCGTCTTCCACCTACACCATGCCAAGTTCGACTAGCCGGGTTGTATTCTTAAAAAATTAACGAGTTATGGATGAGCTACTTGGGACTGGGACTTTTACATTGTACAAATTTCTAAAGTAATAAAATTCTCATGCAGCTTTCACTTGTTAGATCAAAACGTTCATTTTCCTAAAAATGGTTTTCGAAACCAATTTTGGCGAAGGTAAAAGGGCTTGTCAGTGTAAATTAATTCAATCCATTCCTTTTGCTTCTGTCAAATCGAGTCCAACTGACTACAATTTTGTCAGACTTGATGGCTCCACTTCCAGAGTTCAAATCCTAGTTGACTGAATGTGTATATGCTTCGAAATGGCACAGGCTTTTATTGCTCTCATATTTCCTTCTAGAAAACTAGACTTCTGGAAGCTGAGAGTTGGTTTCGAAGGGCCAAGAAAATTGCACCGGCTGACTCTTCAGTATATCACCATTACGGTAAGCAAACATTTCAAAGCCCATCTGTCTCTTCAACCTACTTTGTAGTACGCGGGTTGTGAGCCTAGTGTAGTGTACATTTTCACATTTAAATTTACCTTTTGCAACAAAAATGAGAATTCGAGAGCTTCGATGGCTTACTTTCTCTGCGCCGCTTGGGCTACTATAGCTTGAAATCTATCATTTCAATTGTTTCGATCCATCAGGTCAATTCTTGTCAATCCAAGGGCGACATGGAGAGGCGGTCGAAGCTTACGTGACTGCTGCTTCTCTCACTCCAAGTGACTACGATATTGTGGTTGGAACCGCAAATGCACTCAGACAAGTTGGAGACAACGTCAAAGCAGAGCTGTACTATGAGAAAGCTGTGGCTCTTCGACCTCAGGTAACTTTTGGCTTTCTCTGTATATTTGCCTTTCGAACATAGAAAATATTTGCAAATTTGGTAACTAAAAGGCGTGGAAATGTTGGTTGTTCGCTTTTATGAAAAACATGTTCTTTATTCTTGTAGTAAAAATATTTTCTAGTCAGTTGAAAGTAGATTTTAAACGAGTCTAATAGTAGTTATTCTCAAAATCTTAATTTATAGGAAGCCAGAGCACACATGAATTTGGGAGCAATTCTTCATGTGAATGGAAAGTATGAGGATGCTGAGAAGCGCTACCTTGGAGCTCTAGAGCTTCGCCCGAATGATGATGTGACACTTTTGAATTTGAAAAAGTTGCGTCAGTTACAAGCTCGACGTCAATTCTCTTCTTCATCTCCATCTGTGTCTGTGTCCCCTACCTCATCATGTCCTTTGAATGATAAAACGTGAGGTTTTAGCTATTTTATCTTGTCTTGCCTCTTCGTCGCCCTCTCATGCCCCGATATCTTTCCAGCATCTTAAACATTTTCACCATGATCGATATATAAAAGAAAAACTCTCTCAAAGCTGCGATACAATATCTCACTTTCTCCTCACCCTGCGAACATGCATGTATCGTATCGTACCATACATAGATAAGTGGTATCTGCCACAATTTGCTGATCTACGCAAAATGCAAGGAGCATTTGGCGTGAGCGCCAACATTGTTTAGTGAAAGTAAAATCTGCTTAACAAAAACTTGTATTGGGGATCTTGCATACTTCAAATGCATCCCTGTGCTGTGCTGCGGCTATATTTCTGTATTTTATCACCTGCTATCCAATGAAAAATAAACTGTGTATACTATATTATATTAAATATATGACTAAATGTACATAACATTCCAACAAATATATATTCGAGAGTAGCAATTAGTTGATGTCGTGCGATGAATGAAGCTTTGTGAGATAAAGAGCGAGAGCGAGCGCCGAGCAATCAAAAGGACTATGGACCCAGCTTCAAATATCCATGTTACACTAGCATATCCTTCTTTGTATTCGAAATGACAATATATTTCAACAATGCCATACTCAAAATTCAACGATCCCCAAACTTGAAATTAGAAATCAAAATCTTGACTCCTAGTCAGTCCTAATCTACTCCTTTGTACAACAAATCAATACACCGTGACCGTACAGTATATGATTGCGATAGCAGAAGGAAATGCTTGCTGTTTGGATTCACCTCATTTTCAAATCTAACATTCATTTTCTCGAAATATTGAGCAGAACTTTGAACAGCATTAATTTGACATCTCCATAAATATAAGGAATTCCGAACCCATCCTTTCTCAGAATACCCAAAGCCTCACCTCTTTGAACTTTCAAGTTTTGTTCGAATTTTAAAGTCATGCTAAATCCTATTCAGTTTGATCAAAGTTGAAGTATTTCTTTTAGAATGAGCCATGAGAAGTTTTGTATTCGTCTTGGTTTAAGTCCCTTGTTGCAGTCATTAAATTAAAATACTCCTTGCTTTCTATCTACCGCACTCATTAATCGTATTCGTTAAGGTGAAAATATAAGAGCTTATGGAAGTTGAGAGTCAAGGAAGACACACTTTTTGTCTAAATGAGAGACATTGTTAATTGGAAAAGTACTAGGTGAACTAAAGCGCAAGACTCGCTCCTGCTAAAAGAAGTAATTCAAGTAATGCTCCGACACATTAAAGATGCTAAATGATTATAACCCAGTATTGCGGAGTATTTATGTAAAATCGTGTAAAATCGTTCAAAGTCTTTCCGTGCAATGCTCTACATCTACAAACGAAGGGATTAAGACGAGAGTTTAACTCTGTACGCAAAGGAGTGCAGAGTGGGAGTAAGAGTCTTACCAATTCCTCAACAGTTTCCATACAAACACACACAGGTACCGGTACCACCACCTAATTAGTAGTAACGAGCGCCATACCTTTGCTTTTTGAATGGGACATTGGAATTGTATTGAGAGTGGAATTTATTATTAACCATGCTGTACCTTTAACTCGTAAGTTGTGTACTAATGCTAAGCTTCTGCATGCATAGCAAAAGGGATAAAAAAATGTCTAAAATTCAAATATTTATGTGTGTAATACATGATATATATTCTACATAAGCATCGCCTTCAACTTCAACCCCAAATCCCCTACTCGTACTTCGAATGACACGACAAACTTCAAAAACTTTAAGTATTATGGATAATTTATTTGTATTGTGGAAATATATCTAAATGTTTTTGTGGTCGTGACACAGCCACTACTAATTATGTACCAGTACAAGGTACAAGTTAAATGTCACAAAATGAATCAACCAGAGTCACCGACTGTTCGTATTTAAGCGAATATTAAGTTGCTGGTATTTAAAATCATTCAAAAACTTAAGCCATGTTTTTTTAAAATTTGGCGACTTAATTTGTGAAAATATGAATAATCGGTGCATTTGCGTTGCATGGGAATACAGACATACATGGTAATGTTATGTGAAAACTATTGAATCTACGTGTGGATAATAAATGCTTTATCTATATATTTACGCCTCTACCAAAAAAAAACAACTTGGATTTGTATTTATTTGGTCTTCATTGACTTGACTTTGGATTTTCATTTGTTCGCAATGGGTTCAGGATGTTTGTAGTGGTGCTTGGAATGGACTCAAATTGAAAATAGTACGTAGTTTGGGAGAAAGTTTCGTGACATGGAATTTCATCAATTTGAATTCTAGTCGGAGTACAATTTACGAGAATGACCTGAGATTGCAGTGCAAAGTCGTACGTACGTAGTCGCACGCGTTGTAGTGTCGGAGAAAATTAAATTGGAAACTCTCTGGTTGGCTGGCTTGGCCGTCGATTTTAGATTGTGTCGTCGTAGTATTGTGATAGCAGAACAAGAAAATTTTATCAAATCTTAATATCCGGTCTTGGCTGTCGTTCCGCATGCAAAATCTACCCCATTCTCCAAGCACCAACCAACACTTAGCCTACTTTTTTTTACTTTCTCTCGTGACTCTGGCTGGCATCCTCGTGTACGTATATAGAAATACTAGCCTTAAATTTTGGTTTTAGTGTGAACAGAACAGAGAGTGAGAGTTCAGACCCAAGAGTGGAACGTAGTTGTAGTAGTTTATTGACATTTCACTCTTGACTTGTTGATTGGAGCTTTTGCTCTTACGAAACAAACTTCCTCAAAGATTCACGGCCTTGATACTACAGGAAATGGCTGATGATACAATGAGCCCGTGCAATGTTCATGAGGATGTTGGAGCCTCGACTGGAACTTTGTATTATTTGGAATTGCCGGCATGGTTGTATTGGTTGAAATAAATGAAATTGTAAATTTGGCAAGGCATTCATCCTTGCACTTCCTGGAAGCAAGTATGATGGAAAGGATGTGTAAATCTAATACAAAGTACAAAAGGTAAGAAATAGTTCCCAAGCACTAGGGTGACTATTCCTCTTAATTAGGCATTGTTTATCTCTGCGTAGATATAAAACCCAACCCGTTTCCATTTTCCATCCCAAAAGATAGAAACCTTGCATGCATTACATTAAACAACATGACTTTGGAGTTTGGAATCCTTTTTGAGATGTACTGTTAGGTCATGAAAGTCGACTCCTTCCTTGCCCGTTTAGGTAGGATAGAACGCGAAAACCCATTGTTTTGGCAATAATACAGAATTACGCTAATTATGTGCCTTCTCACTCTCAAGAGCTGCTCTTGCGTTACGTAGGCTTATTTCTTCTTGTTTTCGTCTTTCCACAGCTCACTAAGAGTGCACATTGAGAGCTGCACTTTCTCCTCTCGTAATAATAAATCTCCAATTAGACCAAATTTCTACTTCACTCAACAAAAAACTCGTTCAACGTTCTACCCTCTCACCTTACCATTAATGTTCGGTAGATATCCAGGTGACTTAAGGCGAGGAGCTGATGGAACATTGCCAAATTACTGCAACTCGACTAGGGTCACATTTAATTGCCAATTTAATAAAATTCTACGAGCTTTCCCTTACGGTGGTTCATGGGTTCAGGGAAATGATTATATCAGTTTATTAAACAAATTATTTGCACACAAACAACCATTACGAATATTATTATGACAAAGGAAAGCGAACAACAACAGCAAATGAACATAATCTGCCCTTATTATGAGTTGTGACTACGAGATATCAGTATCAGTCAAGTACGACAGACACATTACGATCTGGAGAATTGAATTTGAGCAGTACTTTCTCCAACATGTAGAAAAACATCGGGCTCTTGGATTTAAAATTCAAAATCGACTCTTGGTCTTCGGATCCTGGCTCATCATCCAAATCTAAGATTTGTACATGCATGTGTTTTTGGTCTGAAAAGGCCTACATAAAATAGAAACTTTGAATTAGACATGCACAGAGTTTGTCTTTTAGAGGGAATTGTGTGTATTTTATTCTACACTCACAAGGGTGGCTCGTGACATGCGTAAAGCGCCCAGACCTGACATATTTTTTTCTACAATATTTGGGACCCCAATAGGGAGAAAATATAAAAATTAGCCTGTTGAAATCATAATTTCCCTAGGTCAAACAAATTTTCAAAGTCGCACATTAAAAATTCAACAGAGGGTCCTCGTGAAAAGTTAATTTTCATGGGTTAAATGTAATGCCAAATTTCAGTTTTTTCATTTC